>NDFZ01002081.1:3062-16319 GCA_002192655.3 Mamestra configurata | reverse complement strand
TACGAAAGTAGCTGTAAGTTGTTTTCTCTTCCCTAGCCCTAGAAAAGCTATAAATACGCTGGATATATGGGGACAGAGATACATAACGGCTTATTTTTGAACCTCATTTATTGACCAACCCACTGGATCTATTTTAAGTCCAAATGCAAGAAAACTCTTTCGAAACTACATATATAGTATAGTCTTTATTACCCAAAGGTTGACTAGTACAGAATGCCTTGATGCATTAAGTCCGCCCATGTACCGCTATTGTACATAAAGTTGAAATAAATAAATATTGTACGCACAATGTACCCAACTCCTGCGCATGTACGAAGNCACAATGTACCCAACTCCTGCGCATGTACGAAGCGACGAACTCTTTTTAGAAGTGACTTTTGATCAGAAAAGTAGTTCATAATATTGCGTTATGAATTTCTTGAAGGCTCAGAACTACCCAACTGTTAGAAGTAGTCGCCTAAGAAATACTCATAGTTTACATATTTCTTTCCAGACTAGCCCGCAAGGCGAGTTTATCAGCGGAAGCGTGGGCCAAGTGTTTGCTGGGCGCCTGCTATTCACTGTACTTCTTATCGCTACCGTGCCGTATAATGTTGAACCGAGGAAAGGAACACGCGACGTTGAGAGCTGCGTACGAGTTGTTAGAACGAGCTACGAAATTAAAAGTTCCTTGTGATGAGGTAAGCTTCCGTTTTTATGTACTTCTAAAAATGCACGATACAACTTAGACACTTTATAACAAACGTTCTTACCCCTGATTTCTTGGGGACACCTAACAGACCTGGGAATTACCCAACTGTAAACACCTATAGGACTTCACTTCTATCTGTTATATTTGCCGGAGGGTTTGATGAAGTTGCATTTGAATATTTAGCCGTTAAAATATTATTACTTTATATTTGTATTATTATATACTAGCGACCGCCCGCGTTAATGTCGATTTAAAATTATCCCAAGGGAACATACTCCCGGGCGAAAAGTATCCTGTGTAATAACACATAGAATTCATATTCTGGAATACCAGACTATAATCTACCTCTGTGCCATATTTCATCAAAATCCGTTCATCCGTTCTGACGTGAAAGAGTAACAAACATCCATACATACAAACTTTCGCGTTTATAATATTAGTAAGATTTAACTAGCACTTCGCCCGCGACTTCGTCCGCGCGGATTTTGTATAAATTAGTCCATAGTGACAGTCAAGTTTATCCTTACTCCATTTATCCAGATTTCGTTTCGTTTTCTCCAGGTTTGCTACCGTGTCATGATGCAGCTATGCGGCAACCACTCACTGCCAGTGCTAGCGGTACAGCTGCTGTTCCTAATGAAGCGCGCGGGACTACAACCTAACGCGCTGACGTACGGGTACTACAACCGATGCGTACTCGAAGCCACGTGGCCGCAGGATATGCCGAGGTATGTACATACAGTAATGGAGCTAAATCATTGAGCCAGTTGGGTTGTGGCAGGTCAGCTAGACAGTAGTTCCATGTAACCGCATTTGGTTACACTTAAACCCAACCCGAACTTACTAGGGTACAGGCTAGGCAGATGATCATCACAAAAAGAAATTAAAAGGCGCGCATATTTGAAAGGTATGGGTCGATTAAGCTCAAAATCTCGAACAACCTCTCCAATACCACGAATTGTGAAAATAAATTTGAAAAATATGATTTGATGTGGCTTTTTACTATTTTCTGATATGGTGATTTCAGCAAGCATTTAGTTTTCTGATTTTTCTTAACACTTTTGTTTTTTTTTTTCATAGCNCGATTAAGCTCAAAATCTCGAACAACCTCTCCAATACCACGAATTGTGAAAATAAATTTGAAAAATATGATTTGATGTGGCTTTTTACTATTTTCTGATATGGTGATTTCAGCAAGCATTTAGTTTTCTGATTTTTCATAACATTTTTGTTTTTTTTTTCATAGTGGCGCGCAGCTTCTGTGGAACAAACTACGTATCGCAGTTGTTGGTGCAGCATTGTTCCGAAAAGCTGGTGCACAGCGAGCTGGACGCAATCTGCTTAACTCCACGTCTGCTGGCAGTAAGATATTATTATTTATCCCATCTTCATTATACGTTTACAATAATCAACTCAAATAATAATTTGAATATTTTTGAGTTTAGAGTTGAACAAGAATAGAACATTTAATTATGTTCTATTCTCGTTCAACTCTTTGGTCGCAGGTCTGCTGTTAAAATTATCCGTTTAAATAAACAGTTCCTATTTGTTCTTTTACCTTTATGTGTTGTGTACCTACATTTATAAATAAATAAAAGCCTAGAAAATATTCTTAACAAAAAATATTGCTCTAGGCATCTCTGATTATCTTCTCATCACAGTAACAAATTTTCCAGGTAGCAGCACATTACCTCGCGTGCGATCTGCAGCGGCGGTGGGCGAAGGCTCGGAGCTAGCGGGGCTCGCGAGCATGGCCGCCTGCGAGCCAGCTAACAGCAGGACCAGCTTGGACTCAGGTACGTTTAATAAAATAAGAATGACCAACAAATCGCGCGTTGGGAACGATGCGTTCCCGCGTCCCGCTAGACAATCAGAGAGACCTAAAAATGAACTGCGCATCTAACGACTCTTGCCAAGTTACGTGCCGGCAACTGCAATCGTTTGAGAATACCTACTAAAGGGTGTCAGCGTTTGCCATGTTGTAAAATGGTCTTAAGTGATTTTTTATTTTATTATTGATAGGTTCGCCTTTCGTATCGTTTGACCACTATCTCATCTGATTACAAAGGATGTTGAAGCTATTTTGTTATGACGTTATGTTCCCCAGCATGCGACCGCGAGGCGGAGGCCCGCTCGAGCGCGTTCGAGGCGCTGGTGCGGCGCGGCAACATCGTGCGCGCCGCCACGTCACGCACGCACGCGCACGCACTCTCCGCCGCCGCCGGGATACTTATATCTGGTCACTATTTACTATCTCATTCTTGCATGCACTACTGCAAAGCCGCGGATCCAGACAAAAATGTGGAACGAATTTAACGGCTATCAGCAGGATTGGTTGGATAAAGTAAAAGGGTGGAGAGGCCTTTTTCCTGTAGTGGAACAGAATAAACTGAAAATCGCTAGTATAATAATAAACAACGTAAAAAAAAACATGCATACGACTTCGAGATTTTAGCAAGCAAATGGCACGTTTACACGAGAGAATTTGTTAACATCGAGAGACGACATCCGTAGGTAAGAATACATCAAGTTGAATCTATAAATCTGTCTAGTCTTTTCATAACTTCGTTGGAATCAGCTGCCAGTCTACCCGGACTCTGCTAAATGGCAGTATTTTACATGGAGCTATTGCCTAATTGACCTCCATTGTAGCTACTTAGCTAGGTAATACGATACTACATTTATTTTTGATTAAAGTTTTAACCTTGTTTATTGTTCAGGTTTACCGTCCAACACGGATTTGAGTGAAACAGCGCGACCTAGGAGTAATTCATTAAACAACGAAGAATCAAGTACGCCGATTCCTATACCCGAGAAAAGACAGGTAATCCAACTTTGAACCCTACTCCATTTAACTTTCTAAAAGTTTCATACAAATAACTCACTTTTCTATAAAACCAGAGACAAACAACCCTCCCAGTATTTGGGTAAATACTCAGTGCACTTCAAAAACTTACTAAGGTTGATCAATTACTAATTTTACAATCTTATTCTAGTTTCGATTACACTTGTGGGGGGTCTACAGTGAGCATATCTTTGCAACCCACCATAAAAGTTCACATTATGTTAAGTAAATATATTCAGTCAGCTTGCAATCCCATCGGATCTATTCAGACTGAGGTGTTATTTATTTCAAGTAATTCTTGTTTGTTATTTGTATGATTAATTTCATATCCACAGACAATACACGTAAGTCCGGACAGTCCGTCCGACCTGCGAATCCTCACGCGGTCGGAGAGCTTCGCCGGAGACGCGCAGATCGTACAGCAAATACAGAGGCTAGCGTTTCCTAATGGTAAGCATTATGACCTGCTTTTTGGTAATCCAAAAAGCAGCTATAGTTAAATAAATATAATATCTATTCTAGCTTTTGCCCGCGACGCAACTTCGTACGCACATATCTATCTCGTTTTTGTTCCCGTAGGAATGTCGGGAAATCCTTTCTTAGTGCTCCCCTAAACTTCCCAAGGAACCTGTATGCCAAATTTTAGCTTTCTACGACCACTAGTTTCAGCTGTGCGTTTGCTGTCAGTCAGTAACGGAAGAAAATTTTATATATTAGGATTGTAAACTGTTATTGCGTCGCAATAGAATATAATTCACATAATAATGTATCTATGACGGCTGTGTGAGTGTGTAACTCTGCTATTTCTGTTGCTCAATTATCTCCCAAGTGTTTAAATCGCATCAGTTGTGTATGAAGTTAACAAGAGGGTCACATTGACCCTCTTGTTTACTCCATACACAACTTCATAATTATACTTAAAGTCCGATTAATTCTAATATGTATATAAAATTCTTCCGTTACCGACCATCTGAGTAAGTGACTGACAGACAACGAACAACCGAAACGACTGGTCTTAGAAAGCTGAAATTTGGCATATAGGTTCCTTGGGGAGTGTTGGGGAGCAGTAAGAGAGGATTTCCCGAAATTCCCACGGAAACAGGATATGCGCGTACGAAGTCGCGTGTAAAAGCTATAATGTTAGTGTTAACATACTTAAATGATGAATGAATGATATTATTCTTTCAGTAGTAACACCTAACACAAAAGCGCGGTGTTCGCGAACACTGAGTTTCCCTGAAGAGCCGGAGAAAGAAGCCGCAGCAACAGATCTTCCTGATGCCAAGACATCGCCGCTCAAGTGAGTTTACATTTTTATTTAACATTAAATTATAGAGGTATAGAAAAATACTGGTATTCAGCTGAATCTGGTTTGTCTGGAAGCTGACCCCAACGTATTTGGGAAAAGGTTAGGCAGATGATGAGGTGAAATTAATGAGTTTTCCGTAATAATGGAGAACCATACTAATATCACAAATACCGCAGTGTCTTCAGACTGCCGCGGGCCAGTGTTTGTTGTCACTGGCAGTGATGCTGGTAACTTACTGCATAGAAACCTAGTCGCACGTGATGTTACCAATTGTGAAATGAAGAGTGCTAGTGCAAGAGCAATGCACGAAGTTACTGTGCCTCCTTAGATCAAGCATGTAGAGCCGTAGGTTAACTTTATAACCTACTTGAACCAAGTTTACGACTTAGCCCACAAGATTTCTTAACTAGATTGGTATTGGACGGAGCATTTTGCTTGAAAAGCGAACGGCTAATGATGCTAGAGTAAGAGAAAACTAAAAGTAGCTATTTTGAAACATAAATAAAGAATAAAATATGTAATATAATAATGTCCCCCCCCAGAGTGTCAGCCCGCACGCCAGTGCTAAGCGACGACCCCCTGGGCGCGCTGGGGCAGGCCGCGCAGGCCGCGCAGGCCGAGCAGCCGCGTGCGCCCAGCGCGGCGGACGAGCCCACACTGCCCAAGCACGAGCTCAGCGTCAGTCCCAAGCTCTTCCACAGAAGGAGCAACTCGTTTCAAGATGACCCGCCGCAGGAACTCACAGGGTATACACCTTCCTTGGATATTTGGATTGTTAATGCTTTCTTTGCAGCTTGCATGAGATGGTAATCCGTGTGCGGTCAGAATTTGATGGAATCTTGCTGCACTTCTTTGTAATCGATCAAGTGGAACAGCAAGCTATTTTCTACTCCCGTTTAACCGCAATCTTACCTGATAGAGAGCTATGTTTTGGTCGACGACGGACCACGCTTGCCAAGAAATCGCCTATTAACTCTTGACTCGTACCTATCAGGAAACACAGACTCTGACAGGGAAATTCCGCTCCTCCATACGCCGTAAGTCTTGTAGTCGAATTCGCCGTTTTAAAAGCGAGATAAGGACGAAAAGATTTTAATTGAATTCTGACCACGCGTAGATTACAAGTTCCTGATATAAGAAGCTTGGAAACGTCCTTCGTTGCGGATAAATTATAAGGTGGTAGACGCACCAGTTGAAATATCTGTGGGCAGTTGGGAAAGATTTCCAGCCAAGGTCCAAAGATATTTTTGACGATGACCATTTCTTTCAGGCTTTAGTGTACGATTATTTTTACTACTTACCAATATGTGTGAGATTGTTTTATCCCTATAACTTTCTGTAAAGCGCTTAAAACTATCAAAACTGTTCAAGCATGTTGCAAAATGTACCCTTCTTTACATCCCTCACGTAGTAGCTCAGAGTTATAACTGACATAGAGACTGTAGTATTACGATACGTTGCTTGCAGTACTGAGCCCATCTAAAGGAATATAATATAATTATATGTGTCACCGAAAAATAGCAAACTCCGTAAGATTATAAAATAACTTGCGAGATTGAAACTCTCGATAAATTGTCAACTGAACATTTGGAATACTTTTTTACGCATCATAATTTGATAGTCTATAATCTCGCGAAGTCATTCCGAGAAATTGTGGATTATAATAGTGAGATAGTAAACCTGGAAACGAAGCTCTCATTGGTCTTTTCAGAGAAAACAAAGACCAATGAGGGGCCAAGTTTCCAATTTAACTATAAAATAATATAATATAATAAAAATGAAAAACTAAAAAACTTGACAGTTCAAAACCCATTGGAAGTCCTTTCGAAAATAGCAGTCATAATGAGCTTGTACTTACTGTACAAAAAATGCAATTATTCCTACTCATTCAATTCAATAAATTGTGTGAAACAGAATCTTCCTTTATACTAGTATCAAAGCAAAAGTTCTTCATATTTATGACTGCTCCCACCCACTGGAAAATAACTTATTTGAAAGTCAACTAAGGCAGCATTCAACTTTTACATCCCCCTCTATGTTATTTATTCCTCTGAGCATAGTTGAGTGCCGTCCCCCTTACCGCCCCTTATATTACACTGCGCCCGCTAACATACGAGTATAGCTAGAGCTGCGCCCCTATTGAGCAAGATAACCTCGATAGTTTCCTGTGCGCAGGAAACTGCACAGAAGTGAGACGGCTCCCGCGGGCACCGTGTCTTCTAGCCTCGTCAGCTTGGGGAACACACTCAAGATCAGTTTTGGGTGAGTAGAGTATTTAGTTGAGTGTTGAGTCTTAAAAAAATATAAGAGATTGTTTTGGCGAGTGTAATCTTGTGCTAAGAATAAACTTTTCTGTTGTGTTCATTGTTTTGGTGTGCTCAAAAATTCTTCACCGGGCTTTTTCATTCATAAAAGAGCAATTATATTGGAATTAATTTTGGCTAAATGAAATAGTATTTAAAAAAGCCTTTAATATTTATTTGTTACTAAAAAAAAAAACGGAGTGCCGGCAGAAGTGAAAACTTGAACAGTAACGATGTGTGCATTTTTGATATTTTGGAATTNGGGCTTTTTCATTCATAAAAGAGCAATTATATTGGAATTAATTTTGGCTAAATGAAATAGTATTTTAAAAAGCCTTTAAATTGATTTCAGTTATTTAAAAAAAAAACAACGGGTTGCACTCCGGGAGTGCCGGCAGAAGTGAAAACTTGAACAGTAACGGTGTGCATTTTTGATATTTTGGAATGGTTAGGGAATAATTTCGCACGAATTGCTTTAATTATTATCAGTGTAAAAGTACTATCATATATGTGGTAAAATACAATATTCATTTATTGCGCTATCTTACACAAACATGATAATTTATATTACATTAAAGTTTAACACTTCAGAACTTTCCCTCCGTCTTACGAATTTTCGATCAGGTCACGTGTCCTGACGCGGGTTTAAAACTTTTTATCCATCCCAAAAAGTGCACAACGTCGCCAAAGAATTTTTCACTTCNGAACTTTCCCTCCGTCTTACGAATTTTCGATCAGGTCACGTGTCCTGACGTGAGTTTAACATTTTAATCCACCCCAAAAAGTGCACAACGTCGCTAAAGAAGTTTACACTTAAAAAATCCTAGATTCTAGGATATAACTTTTCCTCTGCTTAGTTATACGTTCTAGAACTACGCAGCCGAAAAATTGACATTTTAATATAAAAGCTCATTTACTAGCAGCTCTAAAAACCTATAGTACACCAAGATAATTTTGATGTCTAAATATTACTATACGAACTCGTTGTCTATGTTTAGATGCCACTGCTATGTTTTAGTTCACGACAAACATCTTGTTCTATACTAAGCATGTTCTTGTCATTGTCGGGGGAGCCCTTTGTTCCCCTATTATTATTTTCTTTAAGTTTCTTTAGCCCTTCAATTTTAGCTGTGTAACATCTTCACGTATTTGNGACAAACATCTTGTTCTATACTAAGCATGTTCTTGTCATTGTCGGGGGAGCCCTTTGTTCCCCTAATAGTATTTTCTTTAAGTTTCTTTAGCCCTTCAATTTTAGCTGTGTAACATCTTCACGTATTTTTTTTAATGCATTTGAATATTTATTTGCGCCAGCACATCAAGCTGCAACAATCTGTCACATTTCTTTAATAGATTTCCAACTATAACTCTAAAACATAAGGTTTAAGGTTGATTGGAATAATTTTATAGTTTCGGGTAGCTTGATGTGCTGGCGTCTGTACTTAAAAATAAAAATACCAAAGAACGAAGTACAGATTAATTATTATCTGACCATTAGATTCAGTTTAATATCGATTTTTTATTGGACACTATTAAAAAAGAAACAAGGGTTTAATATGGTCACCTTTTGTATTGAGAATACAAAGTGTAAATGGTTTAATTCCTGTACCAAAATATAATTTTGTTTCACATCACTTTCTTTCAACTTTACTTGAAGATGCAACCAACCTATTTGTTTATATTTTTTCTAATAAAATAGCTCTGTTATTTTATTAACCGCACCAACACGCAGTACGCTAGCTTGTTTGTTTTCTTAGACGCTATTCGCCAGCCCGACTGTCGTTGCGCAAGGAAAACATGAAACTGGGGAAAGCTATGATCGAGAATTACTTCAGGTAAGAATCTCGACAACCGTTTAAAAAAATAACCCCTTTTGAAAACAAGAAATAATTGAAAAATTTAAAAATAATAATGTTTTTGTAAACAATAATGCAGCGCCACTCTTTGTCTGCTGTGAGTATTCGTAAAATTTAATAAAACCATGCCATCCATCTTTTAATTTTCCCATTTAGTATCCAGAAAAAGTTTGATGTCTTCATTGTGTTGAAAAATGTTTTTATATTTAGATACCACATTCCACTTTTGTTCGTCTATATTTTTGCATGTCTTAGCTGATTTTTACCGCATTTTCTTGTAAAAAGCATGATCGTTTTAGTTTTTAACCGACTTCATAAAAAGAAGGAGGTTATATGTTCGACTGTGTATTTTTTTTGTAAATAGAATTTTCTCGTACACGAACACAACACTCGTTCTTGCTTCCAAGTCAGCCTTTTTAAAACAATTGAAGAAGACATCCTATAAATTGTTTCTGTATGGCCAGCTACATAAAAATACATATTTCAGTCCAACGAGTATAGCTGGGAAGAGGTCCAATGAACTCTTACAGAGTGGATTGAGCAGCCTGAAATCGGCGGCTACTAGTATGGCGAAGAAGTTCGATGAAATGAAAGAAGTTATCTCTGCTAATTCAACGCCTGTGAAGGGCGCGATTGGTAATGCAGTAAACAGTTTCATTGGCGAGGAAGATTCTACTGATGGGTCGTCGGAGATTAATCCTGATGGTGAGTAGTCAGTTTTTCATGGTAATTGGCAATGGAATCGTATTTTTCGAAATGTTACGCAACATTGTTTCAAAAACATATATATATAATATAATATACATAATACGTTGTATTTTGCTTGCAACGTATTATTTGTAGCCAGCAACATGCAAATTTGCAGTATTTCTGGTAAACTGAAAAAGACGCGCAAGATTTGATGTTCGAAAATAATCATCCACATAATTCATAATCTTTAACCTATTTTGTGCCTTATCCACTTGTTAAAACATTCATATTTATTTATTTATTGTTTGTCACAGGTGAAAAGCCAGTTCTTACAATTTGCATTATTGTATCACTGTTGTAACATACCCATGGGGTGTACAATATTTATATGTATGTCAATAGTGACTATGATAATTAATAATAATACAATAACACTCTTAATAAAATTGTTGGTAGTTGTTATCCATTGCATTAGTTGTTTTAGTCAACCTCATTTTAAATTCATTGTTATATGTAACTAATTATTACAGACAATTTACGTTTATTCAGTGAAAAAATATATATATTTAAGTTTAACATGTAATTGTTTAGTCAACCTCATCTTACTTTAATAATAATAATAATCTTTATTTTATGCAAAAACATACAGAATTTTAAATACAGTTTGATATTTAGTTTAAAAATATATTTAAAGTTTGTGTTGCAAGCTCTGTACAAAAATTATACTCTACCTCTTAAACTAGGATATACCTGTATTTTAAGAGGCAGTAATATACGGTCAGGGTTTACAATTTCCAACAAAACTTATGNTGTATTTTAAGAGGCAGTAATATACGGTCAGGGTTTACAATTACCAACAAAACTTATCTAGAGTGGACTGTGCCATTCTACTGTATGGTATACAAATTTTAATAGTGAAATTGTGTGTGAGTGGTGGATGTGAGGGTGTGTATGTGTGTGGGTGAGTGTGTGCGTGTATTACACTAGATATGTAAGTAAAGACTCCGACTTTCATTACTAGACATAAATATTACGGTCATAAATAAGTTTAAAATGTACCTACATAAGTATATCGTATTGTATTTACAGAATGGGTAGGAGGGGTTGGGTTTAGACGCGCGTCGAGTGAGGCTGAGCTGGCCTGTTCTATGGAACGTGGCTCCTTGGCCACTCTGGTGTCGCATCTACCCGACAACTTGTACCCAGCTTTGACTGTAAGTAGATTGAATTATTGATTTATTAGCTTGTGCCCGCGACTTCGTACGCGTATATCCCATTTTCCCGGTTTCCGTAGGAATTATACATCTCAACCTTCCTCATGAATAACCCCATTGGAGGAAACCGCACAAAATTCCGTTCAGTAGTTTTTGAGTTTATCGCGAACAGACAGACGGAAGCGACGAGAGACTTTGTTTTATAATATGTAGTGATTGTATGTGTATTAATTAAATAGAGCTTCTGTAAAGATTTCATCGTGAAATCAAAGGTGAAGTGAACATAAAGTGAGCTATCAATCCTCCACCTAAGTTCTCTTGCTTCCTTGCCAGCGTCAGCAGCAACAAATGGAAAATCATAAAAAACTTTCATTGTAAATTAAAAGTTCCATTGGAATCGGTTCGCAACGAGTTCTAACTATATTCTGTATGCGGGCATTTTTAGCAATCTCAGGAATTTCGAACAATTCCAGGATCCGGGATTCTGAAAAGCATGTCCGTATTATACTTTCGTGGGAATTATAGTGAAGTTTAGGTATATTACCGCCCGATTATCCGATCACTGATTATAACCTATGTTACTGTAAAGCATTTAACTTTTATTAAAACTAAACTTTTTCAAGAAAAATTAATGAACGGATTCTCCGTCCAGTACATTTTTCTTGAAAAAGTTACTTCAGCCCATCCTCACAAACTTTCGCATTTATAATATATATAGTACTTGGACAAGTTATATACTGCACCAATGCAACCGCAATGTAATTGAACTAGCGAAGAAACGCCATCACTTAAAAAGTTTGTCTTTAATTTGCATTAATCTATACTTTTGATTCACGAAACACTAATTTATGACAGACAACTAATTTATGTTGAGTCTAATGGGAAATTAATTATAGTAGGCGCCAGATAATCGTGGAATAACGGTCATTGACCCACCTACAATTATTGACATTTTTAATTTGAAAAACGGAATTAATGACACAAAGCTGTCCCGAATCATCATCTCTCGTGATCCTTAACATTGTCTAATAATGAAAAACGATTCATATTTAATTGTTCAGGTACCTATGAACAGTTATTAGGGAAAGGTCAATATACTTTATTCCACATTTATCTGGCGCCTACTATAGTCTAAAGGAATTCATTTGGAAGTCGTTAGTAGTGATCGTATAACCGGTACTAAAGTCACGTATAACTCGAAACCCACTGTTAGACGAAAAAAATAAACATTCCCTTGCCAATGAAGACAGAAAACTTTGTTTGTGTCTTACTTGTATATTTTTTCAACAGGAACAATCAACCCCAGAGTCCTCATCGATAGTAGTCCACCTATCGTCGTGCTCACAATGTCACCAGTGCTTTGCGTTCTTGTACGATGAAGACATAATGGCGGGCTGGGCTGCAGACGATTCTAACTTGAACACGCGTTGTATCGCGTGTGGACGACACACTGTGCCGTTGTTGTCTATACAGGTAAACTACCTACTGTTAAAAGTTGATTTAATAAAAATGGTCCTAATAGAAAGCGATCATCGTGCGAATACCCGACCGAAGCGATCATTTGTTTCACAAACCAGAATGTATCGTCGCACTAACAGAGGGCGTTTCACGGTTTTGTAAATCGCAAATTTGCGCGATTATAGCTTCTATTAGATCGACGGCTTAGTGTCGAAAATCCGTTTAACCTTTTGAACGCCATTGTCACGTATACACGACAAGCAAGCGCGTGCCCTGTGCGCCAAACGTCACAAATTTGTGACAAAAAGTACGGCGAATTTGTGGCTTGGCGTCGGGGGCACGCCGATGCGTTTATGCTCTGGCGTTCAAAAGGTTAATGATAAACCAAGGCAAACTGTAGAAGATTCATGCCTTTTTTTGTTAGGATGGAAATCAGCAATAGTACTTTCAGAGATTTAGTCATGTAAACAAACAAACAATTTTTATTTATGACAACACTGTTGTGTTCTTCACCTTGGTGTAAGTGAACAATCATCTTGAGCTTTGTACAACAACAATGCTATGACATACTTGTTCTGAACAAAAGGAATAGTTCAAATTCCAGGCCTTGGTTTGTATTCATATAAACTGAAGTAGATTGTAAACATGTGACTATAGTAGGCGCCAGATAAATGTGGAATAAAGTATATTGACCTTTCCCTAATAACTGTTCATAGGTACCTGAACAATTAAATATGAATCGTTTTTCATTATTAGACAATGTTAAGGATCACGAGAGATGATGATTCGGGACAGCTTTGTGTCATTAATTCCGTTTTTCAAATTAAAAATGTCAATAATTGTAGGTGGGTCAATGACCGTTATTCCACGATTATCTGGCGCCTACTATAG
>NDFZ01002080.1:0-16313 GCA_002192655.3 Mamestra configurata | reverse complement strand
AGCATACCAGTTAGAAATATAGACCTGAAACCAGTTTCGGCAAGCTTTCTGATTGATCAAATTACATTTTTGTAACCAGAATACGACCGAGACAGACATGCAAAAATATACAAAAGAAAAAACCGGTGACAGCCGTCCGGATTGTGAAAACTTAAAAAAGAACAGAAGTGTGAAGTGTCATTTATTAAACAAATTGATAGATACGAACAGTAAAAAGCTACTGAATATTAATCGTTTGAAGCGCGACCATTTGTTCTTCTAATAACAACTTTACTGGAATAAAAATAAGGATCGAATTGATTTGCTTAAGAGGTTCGTGATCTGAGAGTTTTGGCTCAGGAAACAAACCGGGGGTATGTAGGTCAACAACTTGAAGGGTAGTAGCAGTGGGTAATTGGAACGTAAGCCATGTGAACCTTCGATTTTCCGTAAAATCAGTCGAATCGGTATTGATGTTGTAACGCCTTCGCTCCTTTGGGCTCAAAGGAAACAATAAACTTAGAGCATGCGAGTAACAATAAGTATGCAAAATAAGAATAATAATGGGTTCATTTATAAAGTGGAATATATTGAAGATTTGAAAGGCTTTATTTCCAATAGTAACCCCATTTCATATCTCAGTATTTCATCGAGATTTCGTATTAAGCTCACTGTAATACAATCTTTGTATCCTGAGTTTTTTTCCTTTGATTTCCAGTTCGGGGGTTGAAAAATCGACCCCGTTTCAGTAATGTGATGAACTTTTTTCCGATGTTAGCCTTAATTTAAGGTTCGGGGATGATAGCAGGAGTAGATAATATTACGGATTTTCTCTCGAAACTGATTTTGTAGACTACTGTGAATTCTGTTAATAAAGCAATTTATTTTCCCCTTTTAGATTAGCGTAAAAGGCAGAGACTTAAATATATTAGCTACTGATTTTCTTCATAGACTAATTCGATCCTAAGACTTGCCTCGAAAGCTAATTCTTAACTTAACTATGTTGCTTATTTTCATAATTTGAGTGGAAATAAAAAATTATAGCCAGTAAGCGAGCAAGATAACGAAGCGGAGAACGTGGCTCGTGGCTCAGGTGCTCGTTTTAAGCATAATTAGAGGCTCTGCGAAGTGGAAGTTTTCGACAGCGTTTTCAGCTACATTTCCCATTATGAGTTCATGAATATCAATTAAAGTTTACGAGTTAAATTGGCTTTTCCACCGATATTTAAATGCTATTTGCATGTTGTGGGAGCATTAACTTATCCAACTATTAACCGTTTGTACATAATTGGTTTTTTGTGCGTTTTCCGATGCCACAATTACTTCACGTTTATTGAAAAATGTTNCTTATCCAACTATTAACCGTTTGTACATAATTGGTTTTTTGTGCGTTTTCCGATGCCACAATTACTTCACGTTTATTGAAAAATGTTACTAGTTGTTTTCGTTGTTTGACGGGCTTGTGAAATGGCGTGTGTTTCAGTGTTTGTGTGCAGCCGACCCCCTTTTATTATGATGTTGTTATGGCTGATATTGTAAGGAACTGTAAAAGGGGAGTTTCGGTTTTATTTCCCGAATGGAACAATAGTATAGAGATGTCGGGATTGTTTATAGACTGCTGAATATCTATACTTATGATAAAGCTAAAGAGTTCGTTTGTTTGAACGTGCTAATCTACGGAACTGCCAGTCGGAATGCGGGAACGGGAACATGGGATATGTGCGCACGAAGTCGCGGACAAAAGCTAGTATCATATAAAAGTAGTAGTAGTAGAATTTAGTAACAATAATATTGACGTGTGTGTATTGATTTACTGTAAAAAAAAAAACCAACTATGTTGGGGTAGCTTCCAGTCTTTTATATGGAGAGAATATCTGTTTGACTTCCCCAACCCAATAGTTGAGTAACACGATAGGTACTCCTTGGCAAGACTGGTGTCAGATATTCTGGCTTCCAACTACCCGCGCCGACTATCAAATGATAGTCGGGACCACTGGCTGAACGTGCCTTCCGAGTCACGGAGGAGTCTCCGTGTGTAAAGGATGGTTATCCATCCACGGATTTGACTTTGACTTTACCAAGCGATGCTTTACCTCAAAGATAGAAAGAAAGACAAAGAGTTTATTTGAGCCAATCATGACTCATTCCAAAAAACAAGAACAGAAGTTATCGACGCGTGTGGCAGCTATTATTTAACCAGGAGCTCTTGATTAATGATTTCCTTCAAAATACTGAGAATTGGTATACCCTTTAATTTTTTATAAATGCTTTTAAAACCTTAAAACCAATGCAAAGCTTTTACCCCTCAAAGAGGTACGTACATGGTATTGTTAATTCAATTTAAAAATGATTGTGCATTAAATAAAGCCCACGTTCGACGTAAACAACGTGCCTCGCTAATTGAAGTTGCCAACAAAATTAAGTCAATTTAACTTCATTATAGTGTCATAGTATTTCGCTAGTCATTAATATGCATCGTGTAATTATAGTCAGTTCGTAAACTATTTAGTTACTTACGGCTTGTGTGTAGTTGAAGATATGGTATGTAATTTTCTTGGTAATGTGTTTGTGAATGAGTTAGTGAAATGTTCATTGCTTTGTGCACATCACAACTAAATATCATGAAGAGGTAATATGGGCTATTTTACTTTATTTGAATTTAGAATTCCAACAATTCCAACCGAAAATTATTATCCAATTTTTTTAAATATAAAAACAAGCTTTGATCTTCAAGCCCTTTCACTTGGTACTCTATTAGGGGGTAGGGAAAAAATATGCTATCCGCCATCTTGGAGCGGCGGCCATATTGAGATTATTACAATAGTGTATTGTCACCAGAACTAAAGGTGTACGCAAAATTTCAGCTCAATCGGATACTAACAAATGGTCGACAAATGGTTTACAAATTTTGACCGACAACTTTTTTTTTTTTAAGGATGGGAAATTATCAAATGACTTCTTCCGCTCTGGGTGGAGCGGAAGGGTGTGTCAGACTCTTACTGACTAAGAGTAAACCGTTGAGTTTAGAGAGTTGACCGACAACTTACATTCATACATACGAACGGTGCCAGTTAAATAAAAGCTTTTAAAATAAAAATCCTTTACTCAAGAAACCATCCATCTTTCCTTCACCACTATTACCTTACATTCCTTTAAAATATGAGACGATCCAGCGTATGAATGCTTTGACCTAGTCCCTGCTTTAGAACTCGCTTATCAAATAGCTTGAATTCCTATCGATTCCTCGCCAGCGTTGTTGGCTAGTTCAGAACTTTATCTACTTAGGTATACTCCGTACCTAATAAATAGTAGGTCACAGTTGGAGCTAACAATACTTATAGCTTTCATGCTGAATTACTACGGCATTTTTTAAATTACTCTAGTCGGGGTTTGGCTTAGCGCCTCAATCAGCTTATAAATAAGCATTAGCTTTTTCCCGTGGGTTCACCCGGCAGTGCCCGAACATTTTTGCTTTTTAGGGTTCCGTACCCGAAGGGTAACCAACGGAACCCTATTACTAAGCCTCCGCTGTCTGTCCGTCCGTCCGTCTGTCCGTCCGTCTGTCTGTCTGTCAGCCGGCTGTATCTCAAGAACCGTAATAGGCAGATAGAGAGTTGAAATTGTCACAGTGTGTATTGCCGCTACTATTGCCGCTATAACTACAAATAATAAAAAAAATATCAATGAAAAATAAGAGGGGGCTCATACAAAAAACGTGTTTTTTCAGTTTATGGTACGGAACCCTCCGTGTGAGAGTCCGAGTCGTACTTGGCCGGTTTACTATCAGTGAACGAATTTTCGTAATCAATTCCGGTACTATGACATCTGATGATGGATTTACCATCATTTTGCCAGAGAGGCGAAGCTATACAGGACGAATAGCTAATGTTTTACAACAGAATCATGATAGCATGGAATCGAAATAGTATATCCCCCGAATAGTACTTTAAGACCACTATGAAGGCCTTAAGGCCATATTTGAGGCCACCAATTGCCTCACCCTAATGATATCTTTTCTTCATGTATATTTTCTGTAACTTACTCGTAAATGGTTTACATAATAAAGAGTATTCTATTCTACTGTCCCAGATATCTTTTATAGACATACTTAATAATATTAAAAGATCAATCAATTTCACATCTTAAGATAGTTATTAGTTTAGATACGCTGGATAGAGACATTGGCAGCTTATAAGTTGCACTTCAACCGGTTTTGCACTTTCCACGCCTAGTTTGTTTCGTTTTCTCTGGCCAAAAGTGTACTGCGAAGTGATCAATGAGTGGGCTTACACAATGGTTGTAGCATAAGAAATTATTGCTTTTTATTAATTGATTAGTGAAATCAATTAAGTCAACAATTAATTAACCAACGAGCTTGTTTTTCCGCTGTCTTTTAAAACGCGTGATGAGAATTAAAATTAATCTCTTCAAGTGTGTTTATGTAAAAGAATTTTATAAATATTGACATCAAAGAGAATAATTAATTGTTCTTTCGTTGTATATTTTTTTATAAAGGCATTCGTTTGGCATCAAGCTCACCGAATAATGTGTGTTTTGATGTTTATTATAATTGTATAATAAACATCAAAACAGAAAATATTATTTATAAAACATATTAAGAAAGAATACACCAGTCTACAGGGCGCCTTACGGTATAACAAGGACCTATTACGTAATCTATTTTGTCTTCGCAAACGGTAGATCTGGGACTTTTTAAGGCGAACGCCCCTTATTAGGACGGAAGGAGGGAGAATATTTTTAGCGAACTCGTACGGAATAAGGATGTTTTTATGTGTTGTAGTACAGGCGAGAGATTTGGATATAAGATTTAATTTTTCGTTCACTTAGATGTTTGTTTAGATTAGGTACGAAATGGGTAAGGAAATAGCATTAATTTTGTTGATTTAGGGATGGAAATAAAACAGGGTGTTTGTTTTAAAAATCGACAAGTATAGAAGTCCGTCCATCCGTCTGTCAAGGACCTTTATCTCGCGAACGCGTGCAGGTATCGAGTTGAAACTAAAACCATATTTTCAAGTCTAGTCCCTTGAAACTGTGAAAAAATCAAACTTCTAAACTAAGGTAAAAAGATACGGCCGTTTATGACGCAAAAAACGTATATTTCGACACTCTCAAGGGAATCAACAATTATAGGGTACTTCCCGTAGACCTAGATTCATGAAATTTGGCAAGAAGATAGATCTTAGAGTACAAGTACAGGAAAAGTCAGAAAATAGGGAATTTATAGTTTTATCACATAAAACAACATTTTTTACGATTATAAACTAATATTTTCGGTTGAAAAATTTACCGTGACGTACATTGATGTATGGGAGAATATTTTTTCACAACCAAAGTTAAGTTTGTCCTTCGATCTTACCTGCTATATTTTGCTTTCATAGTTTATAAACTTCCGTAGGTAATGTATACTCGGGAAAAATCAAGACTCGATCGAAACCCTCGGTGCGCGAGTCCGACTCTCACTTGTCCGGATTTTTTATAGGTTTCAGGCTGAACTAGAGAGAGAGTTTGAGAACTACTGAACATCAAAAATGCTTAATTTTAAAATCGGGGGATCTTCCATGAACTATTGTTCATTGGTGATCTACTTAGAAGTGAACCTACCTAGTGAACAAAAATTCTAAGTTGTAATAAATATAATAAAAAAACTATAAGAAAACAAATAATGTTAATGACAAAATCAGAAAACACAAAATTTATTAATCTCGTTCTGTCACATGTCTAAGTACCTACATCGTCCCTTATAACGCACGCCCACATACGTCCCAAATAGGTACACATTACATTAATCCCAGGTAGTACATTTCCAGTCCCCTAACACAATGTTAGCAACGTTTTGCTATCATTTATCTGGCTTCCAGTAAACAATCCGGAGCCAGGCCTTTAGTCCCAGTAATTGAAGGATATCTTACTTGTAACAATAAAGAATTGGGCACTATGTTTTATCCAAGTCTGCATCCCATTCAATCTACGACCGTACATCTTTCAAGACATATAGTCGCTTTATTATACCAAACTGCAATAACCAGACGTAATATTTTTTTTTATACCTCTTATACGAACAAGGTTTTATACTTAAATACAGTATTCGCTATGTAGATATTACCTTTCATCTACATGGAGGAAATAAAAGCGAAGATAAAAACATCCAATCGTATTTTGTGAGAGAGGGAATGCTGGGAACGTTAGTAAGTACGCTTTTAGACGTGAATAATTATTATTTCTAGAAGGGGGTTTCTTGCTTCGGGGCCTGGGGCCCTGAGCCCGGGGCCCGGGGCTCTCGCTATCAATAAAGCCTCGGTGGGAGCAAGCCAGAGCGCCGCCAAACGCTCCATCTTCGGGATTAGAGCGCGACAAGGATTCTTGCGGGCGTTTAAATTTAGATACCGATCTTTACTATAATCGCTGCTTAGTCGACGCGTTTATAGCAAGCCTTAGGGAATTATTTGAGCTGTCACTTTCACTCATTTACGAACCTAAATTTTGTAAGTCATTGGTTTATGAGATTACGGCAGTTTTGCATTGATAAGCAATCTTAAATAGGGTTTGGAACATTAAACCATTTATCGAGGACAATTCGGTGGGTCATCTAGTACGTGACAGAATTTTCGATTAATTGACACGAGTCAAATGCGCGAAGGGCCTTTAATAGAGGAGAAACGTATTGTTTCCTATCTACTATCTTA
This sequence comes from Mamestra configurata, assembly GCA_002192655.3. Classification (NCBI taxonomy): domain Eukaryota; kingdom Metazoa; phylum Arthropoda; class Insecta; order Lepidoptera; family Noctuidae; genus Mamestra; species Mamestra configurata. The sequence continues at coordinate 9,627 of NDFZ01002080.1, read as the reverse complement.
CGTGTAGGTATTATAACTAAGTGCCTGAAAATATATGAGCAACTGATGCTATCCCATTCTTCATAAAAGTTAATTTATGAAAAGAAAAACCGAAATTGTTGTGATAATGAAATTGAAATCAAATATTGATTATTAGTCATAATATTGTTTATTTATTAAAACTTTATGCACTAGTAAAAACAGCCTTAAGCATTTTCTACCAGTCGACCTTAGAAAATAAAAAATATTATTATTAAATATTGTTACGAAAACTTATCACAGTGATGTATTTCCTCTTTCAAAGTAAGTATACCATGATATAGAATGTGGAGACATCGATACGATAATAAATGAAAACACTGGCATATATATAATAGTTTCAAATTATTCCTGTGAACTATAGGAATATTTGAAACTATTATTAATCCTGTCACCAAAATTAAAAATAAACCTTCCGATTGCATAAAACGACAGCAAAACTCAAACCAGTAAAGGACTACTATTCTGACGAAATATTCCAAGCAGTCTGTTGCGGTTAGTGACATCAAATATGTGATAAAATACAACATATTCGTATGAACTACTATTGCCAGTGTTTTGATTTATTGTTGTATCGTCGTCTCCACCCTATATCTTCAGCAGAGTGCTTTCCTGAATCCCGGCATGCAAACTGACGTTCCAACCTCACATATATCTTCATTTTAACAAAGCATCAACTCAAACGTTAGGTGAAGTTTTGAAATTGCGTTTTCAAATATCGAGTCTACGGATTACGGCGGGGCTTTTGTGAATCGTATAACTTTGTAGGTAGATCAACTTGTATAATAGTGGAACATCACTAACCTTGTTATGACGTCCGTTGTATATTCTGGATTATTCGTTTGTCTAAGTTGGGCTTATGGTAATCTCACAGGAACTTATTATATGAGATGTTTTGGTGTTTGGAGAGAGTTGTATATATGTATATAGTTTTATAAAGGTGTAATAGCAAAATGAGTTGTTGATATTACCATGCCTCATTTTAGATAAAGTGGTTATGGTTGCTTTATTGAGGCTTCAGAAAAGTTAAGTTATATGCATCGAATCTCAAATGGTAATTAGGCCTACCTGCCAACCTAAGGCTCTATCAAAGATTCAATTAAATATTGATTGCAACAGTAACATTTAAAGTCAACACAGTTCACTCTCAACAAAGCGAGAGACCTCAACAAAACATACATACAACAAATACTTCTGCATCACACACCCCGCAGAATGCTATTAATTTTCGTTTTACACACTGACACACAGTCCACTGTGTCCCTCCGTAATCCTTAGATTATGCGGTCAGGGACCGTACGGATGAGCCCCGTGGGCCGCGTCGCAATCAATAAGCCGCTGATCCTCCGTCAGCTTGAGCCCAACTTAATGAAGTCCCCCCCAGAAGTCAGTCAGGACTGTTACGCCAGGCTGCTTCCTCAACTTTCCATTACTCAAGTAAGCCTTATCGATCTCCCTAGTTTGTTGTGCCTTACATGTAACCCTGTCAAACGATGTTTTATCTTATATTAGGGCACGCTTTTACGAGCGTGTTGGGTAGCAGCCATGATTGTCTGACGTCACAAGATTCGCTTCTGTCTTTTTTCATGCAGAACAGAAGATGGCTTGTGAATAGTTTTTGTGCAGCTTCTCGTTAATGCTCTCGATCAATCAGACTCGGTAAACTCATCCGCAGTATGGATATGGGAATATATACTCCACGTCGGTCGCTTTTTGCAAAACCTGCCCGTTTTTATAGTAATATTCTTCGACGTTGGCTATAAATTCTAGAAGTCATTAAAAGTAATTGATTTTTTAATGTGTGAAACGCTGTCCATTTTAATGAAATAGGTATAGCGAAGACGGCGGGGTTCTGAGAACACTTAAACGAAATTCATTTACTGGTTTATTTTTACACTTTTTCTTAAAACTAATTCGTTATTGTAATTTCTACAAAGCTACAGTCGCTTGTAAGTTAAATAAATGGTCGAGAAAGTTCTTTAGATTTGTAGGTACTTTCTGATGGCTTTATCCAAAGCAAGGCATTTGAAAACGTTAACTCAACAAATGCAAATGGAGCAACATTGTGGTCGCCGCAAACCTTTAAGAAGTTAATACTCGAGAGGTTCGAAAGTCGAGCGAACGCTGTATAGCTGACATTTAACAAGAAATGCACAACTTTGCAGTTGCAGATGCAATTTATCCGTATTTTGCGACGCTGCGAGTTCGTTTTGAGACCACAACAAACACATTTGGGCGATTCCGTTCGCTTGCTGAGAGAGGCGATAAACTTTGTTGACAATGACTGATGCGCCGAGAGCCCGATCCGGCCCTGGTCGGTGCGCGGTACATCCGCGCCAAATGTGCAATTTTCGAACGTGCCACTGAAAAGGACTAAAGTTTCCCCTTTCTCAGTATTGTAACTCAATTTTGAGACAGTGACACAATGTTGCGAGCGACCCACTTTAACTTGGGACTTATTTTGATATGAGTTACAAACTCCGAAGATTCTTCATTGTGACGTTTTTCTAGTTTTTCTTCCCACAATAGTTTTCAGTTGAATGCTTACAGTTACCGTATACTGACCTTATTCGCGTCCATTTCATAATGCGAAACAAAACTATCATTATTGTTTGTTTAGCAGAAACAGTGGTTGTTTTTACCTGAAACAAAAAAATATTTGATTAGGGTTGTTCAGTTAGAAAAGGGAGTAGTTTTTAGGGTTTGTACCCAAAGAGTAAAACGGGACCCTATTACTAAGACTCCGCTGTCCGTCCGTCTGTCACCAGGCTGTATCTCATAAAGCGTGACAGTTAGACAGTTGAAATTTTCACAGATGATGTATTTCTGTTACCGCTATAACAACAGATTCTAAAAAACAGAATAAAATAAATATTTAAGAGGGCTCCGATACAACAGACACGATTTTTTTGCCGTTTTTATAGAATATGGTACGGAACCCTTCGTGCGAGAGGCCGACACGCACTTGGCCGGTTTTTTTTACCGTGACGTTTACCTCCAGTTTCAGTTTATAGCAGATATTTGTTTAAAAATTGTTTTATTCCTGATTAGCATATTCAAAATTCAAATTGTCCATTGAGTTATTTTTATGAATAAGGCTGTTTCTATTAACAATAAATTCAGCTGTTCATTTATTGCAAAACCATCTTTTCCAACTACGTGCAGCCAAGCCGTTCAAGAGATAATCTCTAGTCTAGATGGCAAGAAAATAAGCCTTTCAGAATCGCATTACGCGAAGCTCATTCTAACCCAGTTGGTAAGTAGTTACAGCTCGCCACTCCTGACAATGCGAGGAATCTACAACTTAAATATAATGTTGGTAGTTTAGACATTAAGGCGACAACAGCCGCCAACGACTTTGAGGGACTAAAATGGACATATTCACACCGCGCGACCCAATGTTTAGTCTAACCATATCTTTTTTACTAGACATAGAATAAAATTCCGTACCTTAAATTATGTACGGTCAAATAGGGATGTTGACTGGGTTAAAAAAATATAATTCTATTTAGTCCGTCAGTTAGATTATCGAAAAATATTGGACAAGTGTTTTTTATTTCATTAAATTAATAAAAAAATACGAAGATAAAACGCATCAAAAATAAAGAGTGGGGGCTTGTATCGTCTTTTTCCAGTTAAAAGTGTACTGGTAAATGACGTCACACGAGTGTTCAACGCACTGTAACGTTTTAATTTTTTATTTACGCGACAAAAGAAAAAATACGTGTCCAATATTTTATGAAAATTTATCTGACGGTCTAATTATTTTTTTTTTAGTCAAATGCCCTATTTAAAATATTATCATATAAGTAGAATTATTGAGAAAGTGGTCTAGTCGAACGTACATTTTTTCAATAAATAACAACTAACCGTTTAGACGGGAAATTCAATTTAAAATCTAATAAAGTCGTACATCTGCCCCTTAAATATAATGTGGGTAGTTTATACATTAAGGTCGGCAGCCTCGTTATATGGTTTCAACAACTTACGGCAGTAATCGTAAACATTTTGACAGCCCTATGTTCAGAATGTTGTGGAAGGATGGACTTCTAATTGCAGGGGATGGGTCCCTGGAGAGAGATAAGTTAATATTTCCGTATTATTTGTCGAGCAGGCTTACTGTTAAGTTGTTTTGGGATGTTCTAAGTTGTAATGGGAGAAACGTTGACAGAAGCTCTCTTCATAAATATAATTCCATAGTTCCAGCAACCAGGCCGCATGCGAGTTGCATTATATTGCTAGCTAACGAGATATAATGTGATCAATCGCTCGATCGTACCCCGCAATGTAATTAAACTTGCAAGGCGAGTTACTTGCAGGTGGAGAAGTGGCCAAGGGCTTTTAACCTTCCAAATAACTTTTGATAAAAATCAATAACATATATATCCTAATAATAATATATCTTGGGACAACTCACAAACGGTCATCCGATCCCAAACTAGGCAGAGCCTGTACTATGGCAACCAGACAACTAATAAACAAACTTATATATTTCTAAACACATACATATTATACACAAATTACACCCAGACACAGAACAAATGATCATGCTCATCACACAAAGATTTGTCCTGGGTGGGAATCGAACCCACGACCTCCGGTTAAGCAGTCAGGGTCACTAACCACTCGACCAACAGGCCAGCTAAATAACAAACACGACGTGGAAGTGAACACAATTTGTGGAGCAGTCGGCATCTCAACTCTCTTAACTGTGTACACTCAGCTCTACTGGAACTTTACTGATGCTAGTAAATAGTAGAGCAAAGTAAACGGCCATTATTGCTGCAATTGAGAGTTTAAGTTGATAAGTCGTTCTGAGCCTGACTCATAAAAACTAAATACTTTACCAAAATAACTATAATTTTTGGCAGACCCCAAAACAGCATTAAACAGTTTTTAAAGTAACACAGTAATATGATAGCATTATGTTCATAGTCTAATTTATTTAATCTGTGTTCATTATTGAAAGAAACCCGACAAGTGCAAGTCTGACTTGCGCACTGAGGGTTTCGATCGAGTCTTAATTTTTTTCCGACTAAGTATACATTATGAAAGTTTATAAAAATATGAAAGCACTCTCATTACTCTGACAAAAATATAGCAAGCAACATTGAAGGACAAACTTAATTTTGTAGTTGATTAAACGTTCCCCCATACATTAATGTACGTAACGGTCAATTCATCAACCGAAAATATGTTTGTAATCACAAAAAAAAAAACTATGATTTTATTACAAATTCCCAGTTTTCAGACTTTTACCTTTACTTGAACTGTAATAACTATCTTCTTGCCAAATTTCATGACTTTAGGTCAACGGAAAGTACCCTATAGGTTTTGATTCCCTTGCGAGCGTCAAAACATACGCCATAATACGGAGCATAACGGGCCTTATATTTAGATTGCGTTGACTTACTCGTAGACGTTTGATTTTCACTACTCCAAGGGGTAGCCGACCTAAGTATTTTAGCTTGATTCCGCCACGCGTTCTTGAGAAAAAGGGTCTAGATAGATGGACGGAATGAAAGACAGAAAAACGGACAACAAAGTAATCCTAAGTATAAGGGTTCCATTTTGCAGATTGAGGTACGGAACCCTAAAAAGGATCCTCCAACCCACAAATTGGGCAAGAATACTATTATTATATAAACATTATGAATGCAAAAGTGAGTTTGTTTGTTACGTTTCCACGCCTAAATCGTCGAACCGATTTTGTTAAATTTTGGTACAAAGATAGACGAGACCATCGAGTGGCTATAGGTTTCATTAACGAGAGCAAAGCTGCTGGAAAAACCTAGTATATGTTATAATTGACCATGCCAACTCATAGTGTCCCGAATAAAATACATATATCGTCGTCCTCCATCGATACCCATTCATAAAACGTCACAAGACCTTAAACAGTGTAATGTCAGGAAGAAAAAACACTCAAACAAATAGGATTAGATGAGCTAGAACCTCACTATATCCCTTTTTGCCTAATCCAATATTCGGTCGAAAAGGAAAGCAAGTAAAATATCGTAAAAATGTAGCTCAATATATCTTTTCTGGACAGGAAATCTCGGATCTTAACTGTGAAGCGGACAAAATTCCTTTTTGGCAAAGGGACTTAGGAGAATAAACAGGTCACCTGCTTCTTTTGTGTTGATTTTTTTCAGTTGAAATAAAGTTTCCAGTTATTTTCGCAAGTATAACAATCACAGTTTTATCTGTTTTTTAAACTGAGAATTTTTGTGTCTGCTTTGAAATTATGTTTGAATGACTCTGTTCTTGACACCTGGTTCTTTCTACCATTGTTCTTTGATTACATACAGCCAAGTCGATAGTCCAAGTGATGGTCACAGCCACTTAAGGACAGGTATCACACTAGCAGCATCGCCATGTCAGAGACAAAGTTGTGATATAATATCGCATAGGCTTGTTAACTAATCCTATAAGGTAAAGAAAGAGACGGATGAGAAAAGATTGCATGTAGCGGAGATGAGAATGTTGAGATGGATTGAGAATGGATAAAGTGAGGAATGATTTCATTAGAGGTAGTTTAAAAGAAGTGCCAGTCACGGAAAAGTTGAAAGGGAACCGCTTATCTTGGTGAGGTCATGTGAAGAGGCCCTCCTCTTCACATGACCTCACCAAGATAAGCGGTTCCCTTTCAACTTTCAAATGCACGTAACTAAAAGAGTTGTGAATATAAATGTGGATGGATGGACAGGGAGATGGAGGCCAAAGAAAAGATGGATGGATTGTGTTAGGAGTGATAAGAAAAAAAAGGGAGTTAGTGATAGCGTGATGGCTGACAGGACATAATGAAAGAAAAAAACTTGTTGCGCCGACCCCAAGTAACATGGGATAGGGCAGGAAGATGATGATAGGCTTGTAATTACTCCTGCAACCATAGCCCTTCCAATGATACACACAGTTCATCCATGTAAAAGTGCAAAGCTATTAATGCTAGTAGAGTAGAAACTAACTATTAACGTACTACTCATAATATACCAAAAAATAAAAACCGAGAAGAACACAACAACCGATCTCACATCACCCCGTTTACAAAGCAAAGCAGACTTCAGCAAGTTTCGCGACAATAACAAGAAACGATAAATAGCCAGATAGTGTTTCACGGCAAAGTTTAGAACCCCTTTCCTGGTACGTGTGTATGATAAAGTTATGAATGGTACTTGTACAGCGATAAAAACATGAATGATGCATAAACCCTGACCCTGACGGTGGTAAATTGTTGTATATCGGAGTGGAAGGATCGAAATAAAAACGTTTTAGTGTGTGGAATGGAATTAGTGACTTGATTTTAGAAATAGTTTTCAGTCAGATATTGAAAGGTGGTGGAAATTGGATGGTAATGAATCCTTTTTTAAGAGAAGCTATGGTTTAGTTGAGTACCGGTTGAGTTTCCATTAACATCACAAAATTTAGAAAGTTGACGTCTCCAAAAATGTGCCAACACAAAATCGTTTTTTTAGAATTTTAGATGATCGTATGGCAACCTACCAACTCTTAGTTTCCCTATTCTAACACATGCTAAACATCCTTTCAAGCCCCTTATTAGAACTCACAACAACACTAACTATGAGGTAGTCTGTAATCCTTGTTTTGGCGCACAAGTCATCTAAAAGACTCATGTAATGACGCTCGCGCACGATGTCTAGGGGGAGGGAACCCCGCTAAACTTGCTTGGCAGTGCGCCTTGGCACAGCTGCCTGGTTTATTGTGCTTCGGCGCCAACAACCGGGAGATTTACCCCATCTGTAATAGCTTGCCTCGTTTATTAATAGCTACCAATGTTGTGGTCGTATAATGTTTCTGGTGGTTAATGGGCGAATCATGATTTTGATAAATCTGGAATCATTTTGGCTGAACCCGGCTTAGAGTAATGGTGGCTGCGAATGTAAGCTATTATTTTGATGCTTGTGGAGTGAAATGATGCATTTCCTGTATATGTGTTTCGTTGTTTATTTTTCTTTACCAGACGGCCGTATTGCACAGAAATGTTTTAAGAACCTGTAATAATTCTTTCACTCTTATTGCTTTGTTTCCATACCTTGCTCTGAGCGCTCGACGCTCGGTGCCTCCGGGGGCAATTTCTATTTCATTGCTTTATTTTTTGAGGACCTACAGCTGCAATCACAGCTACCCTTATTTTACTAAGGGATTTTATTCGAACGTTGTGGTCGTAGGACTGAGTTCTAGCTGTTTTCTCAGGACCATTTTTGTGCATTGTTTTATCTAACATTCGCATATAGACTAGCAATCGCGATACGTCAATGATATGATTAGGAGCTTTATATGGACAGTATCAGTTTCATATGGTTACTAAGTATAAGGGCCAGAGCCTGCCAGGGTTGCGGAATTTGTTTGAAAGAGTCACTGGGGCCCTGGAGTAAGAGTCTGTCACGCCCGAAGAAGTCATTCGATGATTTCCCCTCCTTAACAAAAAAAAAAGTGTAAGTGCATGGCTAGATCTATTTATACCTGAGCTTGAAAGATAGTAGTAGAAATATGATCTCTACATTCCAAAGCCACCTTCGTAGTTAAGAGCACTTTTTGCAATTATAACATGTTTTTCTCCAGCCAGCCATATACCAATGACGTCATGAAACCACGCACCCGTGCGAAGCGTTCCATGGACCGTGTATCATTCTGGTTCAGTCCCCCCTATTTTGTAACAGGGTCGGGCTAGGTGCGGGCACATTGCATTTATTAGATAGGTATGGTCGCAGAAGTTAGGTTCCATAACGATGAGAGAAAACGCACGCACAGCTCTCAGACCTGTTAGCACTGAAAGTTGACGTACCTACAAGGTACGTCACCTTTCAGTGCTGACACTTTGATCTTGAGCGCATTACAAAGTTTCATAGAATATAAGGCCTTATATTCAATGAAACTTTGTAATACGTTAGTCGTCCTACGTATCGTCGACGTCTGACGTCCCTAGCTTCTACTATTTGTTTGAGAGGAATTGCCTTATTTAAAGGTCAAGGCACATTGTTGTGGGACCAAAAAGTTCTACAGTGATGACCCCGTGTCGAAGGGCGTAGCGGTAGATGACCTTCCTGCAGGTTAGACCGAAGATCTAGTTGAAAGCCGCAAGAATCAACTGCATATGAGAAGCACAGGAGCTGTCCAAGTGGAAGGCCATTCCAATAATGATGATGGCTTACATAGTTTGTGATCTCCGTATGCTGCGTTACGTGCACCTGTTTTCACTCATTGTACAAAGCCAACCTTCTGCATCTAAGTAGGTATTCAGTGCACATAGCATGTTCTTGTGTGATAGTGCAGTATGTGGATGTGGCTTTATTGGTGCTAAAGTAGGTCATATCGATGTCTCCAGCAGTTCTGTTCGCTAAGCTGAGGATCGTGATGACACGTTCCATATTTTATAGTGGAGGAGAAGCTTGTAACGTGGTTTTGTTCGGTGAGTGCAATGTTTTGTATGTGGTCGGATGCAGTTTATGGTTGAGAAAGAATTGCATGTTCTATTGTTGTTTGATCAGTGGTTTGCAGTAGAATCATAACTAGAGAGTCCCTCTGACAGATGCGATGTAAAATACGACAATGATGCTTGTAAAAGTTGTTTTGTCTGTTTTTTTTTTT
>NDFZ01002079.1:0-16311 GCA_002192655.3 Mamestra configurata | reverse complement strand
ATGCGTATAAATTATTCTTTTAGATAAATGCTTTTGTAATAATTATGTAATCCATTCATAACAAAATTGTCAGTTTTTTAAGTGTTTTTAAGATTGCATTACATAATTATTACAAAATCATTCAAAACAATAATTTTTGCGCTTAAGTAAAAATTCAACTATGAAAAAGTAAGAACCATATCTATAGCTAGCTACGTGCCTATTTATCCATAGCTATAGATAAGTTTTGGTTAGCTGACAACTAGATGGCGCTTTGTGCTATCATCAAGAGAAAGGGAGAGTTGCCTGTCTATACCCTATATTATATTGTAGTCTTTGGTCTAGCGTAGACCCGCCTTTAGTTTTGCTTTACCCTTCAACCTAAAGTTTCCGTAGTGATTTTGTTTTTTACCTACGAATTGATCGATGAATGATCGTTGCGTTACATGTATTGTTTGCGTTTATTTGTGTGTGAAAGCGCGGTTATAGGGCTAGTAACAGACGGGCCGCGACCCTTTATAAGGCAGAGGGAACTAGGACAGTTACAAATTTGAACTAAACGGATTTTGTAAGCCAATATGTTATGAATGCCTTATGTATTTTTTTTTTCGTGAAAATCGAAGGGAAAATTTTGGAAAATTTGGTGGCAATATAGTTGCCGCTGCCTGTAAAAGACTATCAAAAATAAAATAAGGTTTATTCTTAATGCAACTATATTGCCACCAAATTTTCCAAAATATCTAAAAAATCTTTATTTCTGTTCATGGTAAATATCAAAACAAGGTACCACACAGAGTGGAACCTTGCATCTGGAACATTGAATTTTTGTCCTTTTATTGTTTGTCTTTGTGCTACATACACGACATCGCCGATAAGTTGGCAAACGTTCATGTTTATGTGTTCCAACACTGGCAAAACGAAGGTCATCGATTACAGAGCCGGTTTTTTGGTAATTATCTGACATCTTGGGCTTCTTAGTAAGATACATTGGTTGGGTATCCAAGCTCTTTCTCCTTGATGAAAAAATATTTATAAGACCACGTGCCAAAGATAATCTAAACGCTAATTGTGGCATAATACTGTGGACGCGGCTGTTTGAACCGTAGAGAAGGTACGAGTTTGTTATTGCTAGGTCTATGCAAAAATAAAAAATGCGAAGCCACCATTTCTTGCTTCTTCTGCCGACTTCATAGCTACTCCGCTTCTGATCGAAACGATCCACACCGCCCATACGTTTTGTATATTCAAGTACCGCTGTTGGACAAGGATACGTTTTTTTTGTACCATCTTTCTGCTTTCTTTCACATGTAGTTTGGCAAATTTTGGGGTGAAATGCGGTGGTCAAAACTGTAACTATTTTTGTATCCTGCCACATGATAAAGGAAACATTATTTTTAGTACGCCATTTATATTCACCTCTCTCTAAATGTATTTTTTCTTGTCTTGATACTTTCTTTTTCTTAGCGTTTTTTAGTATTAGTGGCAAATCAGATCTCCCAGAATTGACGGTTGCGGTGGCATTTATTCCGTTTTCAAACAAATATTGCAAGAGCTCATAAGATGCAAAGAAATTGTCAAAAGCTACATGTCCTCGGAAGCCTTGATCAATGAGTTTTTGTGTGAGAGATTTCACTACTTTGACTCCTAGACCGACTTCAGGAGCTTGGTCTTCACGTTTACCAGTGTAAATGCTAAATTCGTAAACATAACCAGTTTTGCTATCAGCTCTTACCCAAACTTTGTATCCTCTCTTGATGGGTTTGAGGGGCATGTACTGTTTTAGTGTTGAACGTCCCTTGAATCGAATCATCGATTCATCAATTGATTGTGACGATGTTGTTTTCGCTTCTCGCTGACATGCAATATTCAGCAAATCCAGTATTGGTCTTACTTTGAATAATTTATCAAAATTTGTTGCAGCTCTTTGAGGCGTTTGCTCATTATTATTCAAATGCAGGTTTTCGAGGATTTTTTTAAATCTTTTGATTGGCATTATGGATGCGATTTCATCTACGCGGAAAAATGGATCGCTAGCCCAATATAAATCAACAGTCGGTAATGGATGGAGCCCCATTAGAATTATTATGCCTATAAAGGTTTTAATTTCATCACAACATACAGGTGTCCAGTTACGACTTTGATTTTGTTCTGCATAGAGATTGGTTTGTGTTACAATATGTGTAAAAATATCGTCATCGAAGAAACGTGTGAAATATGTTGTAGGCCTTGTCTGGGATGAAAGGAATTGAGTTCCTTGTAAACGAACACGGTCAAAATCATCCATGTTTGGTTGTTGAGACCAGATAACCTTTTTCCACTGATCTTCTGCACCATCCGAATCATCAGTTTCAGAAAATGTATCAACAGCTGTAGGAAGTTGGCTGAGTGGTGGATCAGGAGGAGAGTCAAGTAAACGGTTACGGCGTCTGTCTAAATGAAGACCAGATGTTGAGGAAAGAATTGATGTCTCACGTTCGTCGTCCGAGTCGTGTGTCACCTGAGTAGACTTATTGTTGCGGCTGTCTAAATGTAGACCAGATGTTGACGGCTGATTAAAAGATTCTTCTAAATTAGAGTCGTTTTTCTCCTGGGTAGAATCGGTTTCATTCGCACCACTAAGAATATCATATAGCGTCATACCTTCATACGTATCTAAATTTTCCGGTTCTCGTTCGTATTCGTCATCCGAAATTTCGGGGTCGTCGGGTAAGCCAAATAACTCGTCCAGTGCATTTTCTATGTCGTCATCAGACAATATTTTCGGCATTTTCACCTGCAGTAAATACTGTAATATTATTATCTACACGGGCAGTGGCAGATATATTGCCACCAGTTAAATACAAAATTTTATCAAAATAATAAACGTAATTTTACAAAATACTACTCGATCGTACAAGTGACATACGTAATTATTGAAATAAATGCAAACTCTTACCAGTTTCCCAAAAGATTTTAAAGATTGAGCTAGATTTGTTACACGTTACACCGGTCACCGGTTTTTACCCTTCAAAGTTTGAAAAGTGTTAATTGAATTTGACAATTCCCACACAACAAAAAATATTCGTTGACAGGACATCTCAAGCTAGACAGTAAAAAAAAAAAATACCAGAAAGATAAAAAGTTGCCCGAAAAAACATTCTAAAATTGGTGGCAGTATAGTGGCCACTGCCTTAAAAAGGGTTAAATACGGCTGGTTCACACTTACGGATTTCCGTAAATAAGCAAAAAAAAAAACCTACTCATTTTATTGTTGATTTGGGTCGAGAATCATTAGCATAATTACGTCCTTGAATTTGACGAGGATGCAAAACAACACGTTGTATTTTAAACTCGTCTTCCACTCGCAGTGAATACTTAAAAGAAAAGCAACAGGGATGTTCTTTCTCGACACGTATCCAAAATATATTACGCCACAGAAATGGCTCTTTATTCTGATCTTTGGTCTTCTTTATAAGCGACTGTTTTAAAAGGCTTGAAAATGCGAAAATGTCGTCTTGTGACAATTCTATCACAGTGAATTTACTGCTGACCATTCTCACAAGCATGTACCAGTCATTTGGAATTAAATTTTTTCCATTATACTTCTTCTTGGCACGCTCGATTGAGGCATGGTCAGCATCACACTCTAAATGTGTGTGACCAGGAACTAGAAACATATGATCTTTAGTCTTCAAACCAACTTTCTGCGTAAGTATGTAGTTGTATACAACAGGTAATGTATTGTTGCGGCTTTGCCCGAGACATGTATCTGAATAAATAATAACGTGCTCTGTTTCTTCGGGCACACTCATTATGAACATTTTTAGGCAAGATGCCACTTCGTCAGCACCACGTTGCGCGATAGCTTCATGCCACATGAAGCAAGTAGTTTTCCCAGTGTTACAATTTCTGACTGTAAAATTAAAAGTCCACAGCTTTCTTTTGTAAAATGCTACACTGGTATTTAAGTATGGTGTGGCGAGACACTGCTGTAAATCACACACAGCGACAACGATAGCATTCCCTGTTGACTTGGCACGTTGTTTATCGAAAGATTTACATTCGTAATGGAAATTTGCTTTATCCTGATGAGAGACATGTTCGTCATGTAGTTTCGTTTTCTCAGTGTCATTTATTGTAATTTTTATTTTTGCTACAAATGTATCACATGTATGGCAAGTATCATTATGTGGCTTTTTAAAATTTAAATTGAATGTCTTAAAAATATAACTGTAAGTAGAAAGGCTGACTATTTTTGTACATAAGTTGTCAATGGCGTGTTGTTCTAGGTATAAGTTATACATTTTTTTTGTAAATTTAAACCAGTCTCCAGGTATTTTTTCGCAGTGTGTCGTCTTGAATAGTGGCTTTCATATGCAGGGAAACTAGAAATATGATTACACACATATTCTATTGCTTCATCTGAATGTTTAATTTTTGGCTCATGCCTGCCTCTTTCATCCCATCCAATTATACCTGCAGCTGACTTTTTCTTCTTGTCAATTATTATGCCATTCACAAAACCACGATTCTCACCATACACTTTAAGAAAACAGTTTTGACAAACTAAGAAAACAGTTTTGACAAACTTTTACTAAATTTCCTTCATTTTCAATAGAGTACTCTACATATACTTCTCTTTTCTTTTTGTTTTCAACCTGTTTAGCTCTTATTGGCTGTGTCAATAGTATGTGATTACTCAAATGTAAACGTTGCATATCCCTAGTTTCCATAGCGCGATAATCCGTAAAAAATCTTTGTAATTGTGCATTTGTAAATTTAGTTTTACATTTTAATCTGCATTCTTTTAGTACACCTACAGATTTACCCAATATTTTTTTCCCAGCTTGGTTTATGTATTCTTCCCCCTTTTTTATTTTTTTTGTTCTTTCCTTACGGAGTTTTCTTTGCATCATTCCGACACCACGCTTCCTTTTTCGTGTAACATCATCCTGTGTTTGGGAAACCAATGCTGGGACAGCAATGCTTCCAGTATTTCTAGGGGTAGATGTCCTGCTAGATGACGATGATGCCACGTGTTCATCATGTGTACCATCAGGGATCCAAGTACAATCCTGTACATCGTCATCGGAACTAAAATCTTCGCCGAGAGAAGTACGATCAGAAGAACTATAAGTTCGTATACCTGACGGGCCGGGCAGTGATTGCAAAATATCCTGCTGAGCTACTGGAGTACCTGACGGGCCGGGCAGAGATTGTAAAATATCCTGATCAGCTAATGGAGTACCTGACGGGCCGTGCAGAGGTTGCAAGATATCCTGATCAGCTAATGGACTACGTTCTCTCACACTTTGTTTCACAGCTAAATCCTAAAATGAAAAAAAAAAACAACTTTAGGTTAGGTAAATTAGGTTATATACTTAAGTTAACGGTCATTATGTTTTGTTAAAAGTTCTTTTAATATAAGTAAAACATACCAGGCAGAAGCAGACATATCAGTTATAACAATATTGCTCACTAAAATGCCTACTTACTCTCGCTATGAACACTTCGACACGCTTTTAATAAAATAACAATAAAAATGATGATATTACATACCTCTGAATCTTCTTGCCTCATAGCTAACTCCAACAACTTCTTACAGCGAGCACTCATAATTCAAATCGTTATTATAAACTAATAATGTTCCTTTACCGGCAAAATATTCGAAAACAAACAATAAACTACGAAGTGTGAGGAACACGAAATAATAATGACACTACGACAGGTTATGACATGTTTCCCGCTAACCGAGTAATAATTATTTGATCATAAGCTGATAAGTGTGCTTTTGTCATGTTCTTATCAATAAAAGCGCATTATCTTTTCGGTCAGATCTGAATAAAATCACTTAACGCATTATAACCAAGACCAAAGTTGAAATATAAAAGTTATCATAATCTGATTAGTATCAATACAACAGTAATATTTTGCATGTAGTTATCCTGTTATGACCAAATTAAAGAGCATTTTTTGGCGATTGTACCTGTATTAATAAGTCATATTGAGCAAAAATGCACTTATCATTGTCTGATCTATGACCACAGATATAAAAGCTAACTTGCCTGCTGTAAAATGCTTCTTGTATTGGAGTGCGAGGAAACGGTTGAACTTGCTGAAGGTCAAAGCAAAAAGTTAAAGTGCCTTCTTCTTCTATTTTCATCAAGTCATAGAATGCTTTAGCTCGTCTGCTATGGATTCTTTTTTCAATCATAAAATTTACTTTTTCACTATCAGAAGTTGCTGTTTTTATTTTATTTTGGATTAGTGTGCAATAAGTGCAAGCATCAGAAGATGGAGACTGAAACCCGATGTTAAAGTTTTTATTGAAAACAGTCCTGAAGAATGACTTTTTGGCTCTAAACGGAATTTCTACTGAATTATTGTACATTTTTCTGAGTTTAGCTACACTTAGTTCTGAACTTAAGTATATACGTTTGGATTTTGACCTATTATAATGGCTTTCAACAGCATCAAATTTATTGATAAATTATATAATCTTCTGCTTGATATCTGCTGATTTCCTGCTTTTTCGGTCTTCTCCTCTTTTTTCTTTTATTATTTCTCCATTGCCTAGCCTTCTTACAAGAATATCCACTCTTCCTCTGCTTAAACCCATAGCTGTAATAAAAAATCTTTTGCATACTGCCTTAGGACGACGATTTCTTCTTAGAAAAAAAGTGACAGACCTTTGCTTAGGTCTGGTCGTCTGAGGAACTGTTTTACTTTGACGACGACGCACAGGGTCATACACTGAAATGAATCTAGATAAATGAGCATCCTGCTCCACCTTGGACAGGTTTTTGTACAGTGCTTTACGATTTTTCAAAATATCTCTGGTCCCGAACTTGTTGCAATGAAATTTACTCCTTTCGCTATGATTACAAGGCTTCACAAATGCCAGTGCACATGGATCAGGGTCTGAGTAGTCCCTAAAATAAAAATACGAATCAGATTAGTATACGTAGGTAAGACAAAATAAATTAACAAAATATGTAATAAATGCAGGTGAAAATACTAACTTTTTTTTGTTGCGCCGTCCACGTTGCCTACTTCTTGAGCCTGTATTTATATCTTGTACTGTACTTTGATGCTCCATTGTCTAAATTAGACTTGAAATTTACAAAACTTTTAAAACGCGTTAGATACGTGAAAAACGTTACAAAACATACATTATAAAAACTCTGCATCTGCAACTGACTTGATTGAATTACAACCGAAACAATTTGTTGCCAGTAACAGTTAACAGTAGACCATAGAGTAAAGTAAGTATATAAAGGAAAGTAGACAATGACAATCATGACGTGACTTTTGTGTCAAACAAACGCCACAGTCATACAAGTGTTGTGCAATCGTTCAAAAACGTAGACGGAGGAACCAATAGACCAAGGTACTCTGTAACCACGTCTGAGACAAGAATAGTTAGTCTATGTGTGAGTTGAATGTTGCCACAGTATTTCTGAGCTCCCTGTTTTGGGTAAATATTTTTATCATTAGGGTATTTAAATAAAACACTTTCACAAAAAAGATTTTTTTTTAATCAGACATTTTTCTCTTTATATCGACAATACAAAAATATAAATGTAAATCATTGATTGCGAAACAATGTTAATTTTGTGTACATATTTCTTATCTTTTCTTTGGGCTCTGACAGCTGTTTTGTGTACCTAAAAATTGTAATTTGAAGGTATTTCATGGTAATAGCTTTGATTAAAAGAACTTTATGATCATCTAGTGGAGAATTATCGTAAGAAATACCATGTTCTTTAAATAACTCCTTCCCTATACATTGGCTAATACATTAATTCATTAATAATAGTAAAAGATTTTTTTTGCTTGTAGATTACTGCCCGATTGTGTTATATTGTGTCTAAATACTTTTTCAGCAATTTCGCAAACAACAATTACATCTGCGGAAGGATAATGCAGACCACCTTTATCCTTTTTTAAGATTAATTTGTAATTGTTTTTACAAGTAGTGTTAATAATGAACATCAAACAGTTTTCACATTTTACTATCTTTGCTACATTAGTAACAATAAATCCAGAAATGTATATAATTATCTGCTTAGAAAATTCTGTAAGTCGCGAAGGATCGGCAAGGTAGTCATGATCAGTATCAATGGTAAAATACTCATCTTCAGTTGGATTTTCACATTCTGAACTAATGGAATGTTCCAAAAGGGGCAAGGAAGAATTTATAGAGTTTTCATAGCGCGCGTTCGTATATGTTAATATGCTTATATTTTCTAGGGATGTGCAATTTCCCGTATCGATGTGTTTAAGTTCTCCATGAACGACTAATCTTTTATACGCAGCTCGAAACTGTACCCCCGAGGGATTATTATTAAAACAGCCTTTAGATCGAATTGCACTAAAAAACGATTCCAAATGATCTTGACTCATTTTATAGGTAGGTATGAATTTCAACTTTGAGCTAGCGATAAGATTTTTAAATATAAATTGCAAACTTCGAATGCAACACCTTAGTCCAATTATACATACCTTTCTATTAGTCTCAACTACATGTCGGCCATTTTCGAATTTTAAACTACTTAAATAATCAAACATTTCATTGAAAAACTCCTTAATATTCTCAATTTTTTTTCATATTTATAGGTTTTTTATAACCGTAAGCATTAATATTTCGGCTATTCAACGTGTCGAACAGATAATTTAATTTTCTAATAAAATTAACGGTAGTTGATGATCCTAGGAACTGTTCCAAATTATTTTCCTCGCAAAATTCAATGGAATCAGCAACTGAATTGCTAAACGTCTGAACTGCCAGTTTAACTTTCATAATCTGTTTGACAAAGTTGATGTGAGCTTTTTTTAATTTGTTTGCTAGATGGAGACCTTCTCGTTCCTGCAAATCATGCAAAGATGTAATGTATGACCATTTAATGATTTTATCGTCCTTAGTTTTTAAAACGCCTTTACAGCCGAGCAGATTTCTAACTAATTTCACCATATGTGGTGGATCAGGAAAGAAACACAATTCTTTATTGACACCCTCTATGTCAATATTAAACACAGGGTCAACTTCGACATCATGTTCAATTTTGCAGCCTAATATTTTTGCCATCGCGATGTTTGAGGGACATCCATCACAAGTTATTGAAATAACATTTACATTACAGGAATACAACAACTTAATGCAATCAGTTACAAGCTGTGATTTTTGTTCCTCAGTAACGCTTTCGATAAGAAAGTACCCTACAGGTATTTTCCAAGAATCGTTTAGGGCTGTAACCATAAAAACTAAAGCCTGAGTGGCCATTCTAATGTTATAGCCATCCAAATTGGCACCAATATTTATTGCTCCAATACATTCCCCACCATCTAGTCATAGCTTTTCTTATTGCCATTTCATCGAATGAAAGACACACATAAATATTTTTACCTGATGCATTAACTTTTGACTTTAGTGCATGCAATGCCTCTTTGGTAAATCCGGGATTGCCATCAACTGATCGATACCAACTAACCAATGTTTGAGGGTGAGGAAGGCAAGTATTAAATTGTTCTCTTACGTAAGAATAAGCACGTGGGCTAATGAAATGCAAACATAAGCAAAACTTTCGCAAGGCAGGAGATTTTTTTTTAGTTTTTCCAACTACGCCTAAAAACCTTTTAAGAAAATCGTTGTTTCCGCTACCAATTGTGCTTAACGTGACAGCATCTTCATATGATATGAAAGATTTTAATTGAAGTTCTGAAATAATATCTGATAACTTAGCATTTCGTTTCATAAGACGCCTATTTGTTTGCCGGACAGCACATATTTTTTTTCTAAGATTTTCTACAACCTCGGTTTTCTTCTTTAAAGTCGCTTTAAGTTTTTTTTTTCTTGGCGTATCTTCCTCTTGAGGTAGTTGCAATTTTCGTTTGACAGTTTTTTTGGGGTCTTTTATTTTTATGTAACTTGATACCTCAACATTTGCACTTGTAGATGTGGATGGTGCAGGATCGACACACTCCTCGGGTATTGAAATCTAAAACATTCAATCAAATAATAAATTAAGCATGCCACATTCATTCTCTCCTGGCTCAGACTGTATATAAATAAAGGTCGAATGCTAGAAACACAAAATGTCTAAAATTATTTTTACTAAGACAGGAAGTTCAAATTTTAATTCTTGACGCCTGCAAACTATACCTAATCATCAAAACCCTTTTTTAGGGGCTACAAATGGTTGAGATTGTATGTTACAATAAATTCTTACCGCAGTTGGTACTGCATCAGGATACAAAATTGTCTTCTTGTTCTTTTTAATTAATACTTTTTCTGGGAAATGATTGCTACATATTTTACAATATTTAGTGGGAATCCAATCTTTTCTCCCAGTCGCTTCGATCCATTTATTGCGTAGATCTGGATCATCTGGAAAGCTATTAATAAACATAGGTTAATAATTAACACTTGCAGGTACATAGTTTTGTCGTCTAATAATCACAGTTTTAATTTTATATCAGTCACATTTACAAAGAGAACTAATTTAATTGAGATATGTTATTCGATACACTTCGTATTTATTGCCATGCGTTTTCACCAAAGTGTAAAACAAGTATTATACAAGTTGAAAAAAGTATTATATGTAAAGTAGTACCTATACAAAGTGAAAACGAGATTTCCCCGATTCATTGAAAATCGGGGTATTATTTTAACTCACGCTGGCAACAATAACTTATTGATGTTTAGAGGTTATTTAATGATAAAATTCGACAATACGCTAATATTTCCCTATTCTAAAGGCAAGGAGGCAAGACATGATGTTCCTTTGAGCTATTACATAAATTATCATCAGTGAAAAACTATAGTTAAAATAAAAAGTTGGCGTACTTACGCGTGAAAAGACACTCCGACAATTTTCTTCTCACTGTCGTTTAAACACGAAATAACACGACAGCGCACCATTATATTGTCTTCGATGTTTATATTAGGACAATTATCAGTCTTTTCAATGGACTAGAACCAATTTATAACGTAATAATAGTTAGAATTCAAACTTGATGTTTGAATTCTAACTATTATACACGATGAAGGCACGAACTGTCAAAGTTTGTTTCGCAACTCCAGTTGCTGACCTTGAAAAACCGGTTACGCAGTACGGGACAAAAAATATGATATTTGTATCTTTGTCTTATGCATTCCTTGTGTAATTTTCGCTCTCTTTCTTGTTTGAGGGAGACAAAAATATTCATTTAGTCTATTGGTTCCTCCGTCTACGTCGCCGAAATTTTTATTTTATAACGTCAAAAATGTTGCTAGGTCAACGAATTATTTTTGTACCAAATGTAAATTAATGTTGCCAACGAAATAAATGCTGAAAACCCCAAATAACTTTTGTTTTTATTAAAATAGATTTAATTCAATATCGTGTATATTGTAGCATACAATGTCAATTTAAGGGTTAATCCTGCAGCTAATCGGTCCAGCTATTCACTGCTGAATCGGTGGGGATCCCATCATCCATCTTCATTATTAGAACCAGATTTTAATGAAATCCAATTAATGTTTCTTTTGTTCGTGTCAGTGATGAACAGTAATTCTGTGGCAGAGTTGGCTAATACAGTCCTGCCGAGTGCCGCTGTCATATTCCAACGCAGAAGTGGAACAAATGTTCAGTCAAAAGAATATTGTATAAACAATAAATCGACTCTTCACTGCGATTTTGCTGAAAACTACAGCTTCGTGGTTCAGGACGCTGCCCAGTCATTTCACTGGAATAACGACCAGGCTACTACAACTACCATCAGTACAGTACAACTATAACTACCATCTACAATTTTTTTTTAAACCTTGAGCTTCGTAAAATTTTCCTGGAAATCTTTGATTCGAAGACCAGTATTTTATCATTGCTTCCATCTTCTGCTACTAAAAAATGTTTGCTTAAAGCTTTCGGTATAGATACCTTTTTTTTTGTTGTCGTGGGAAATCCTCATGGATGTCCTCCGCCCTGGGGCGGGCGGAGGGGTCTGTCAGACTCTTACTGATTGAAACCACCCTGGTGTTCCATCTCCCACCTGCGCCGGGGATCGCGGGAACGTATGCGACTTCCGCAATCCCCAGCTGGTGCCGGCCCGCCTCTGCGGGCCACCTCGCGTCGGCGGGGGGAGTGAGGTGTTTGACTCCTCCAGCTACGTCAAAGAGGGGCGCACGGGAACACCACGCGCTGCCACCTCGGGTCCGGTATAAATACCTGCTCCAACTCTTGAAAAACTAGTTGATTCACCTTTCAAATATTTTTTTTCTCGCTCGATACAAAGTGTCTTTTTACTATGAAAAGTTGGAATTAATGTTTGAGACTAGACATGCGAAATGTAGCTCACTGAAAAGAAAAGAGAGATACAGCTCTTTTGACCAAAAGAGCTATATCACTCTTTTAGCTCTTTAGCTCACCTAATAACTCTTTAGCTCAATTGATTCACTTGCGACTTTGCGAGCTACAGATCAAATTGAGCCGCGCTACTTTACGCAAGTCAAACGAGACAACTAGCTCAGTGGCTCTTTAATATCTTTGAAGTTCTTTAGTTAATTTAACTTATTTGCGAGCTATAGATAAAATTAGATTCAGTTCATTGGGTTGTTTTGTTCTTATTACAAATAAATAAAATTATGAAATGAAAGCCAATGATTTTCCTTCATACTTGAACAGGCTTAGGACTGTCAATCTAAATGAATAAATATTTAAAAAAGCTAATTAAATGAATTGTGAGTATAATGTAATGAATTGACATATATCATTTAGATTGGCGTATTTAAAAACAGCGGCTATCTACAATAATAATTGTGCATGGGCAAATCAATACTTATTATTTACAATAATCATTGGACGTAGGGACCTTTCCTTCATACGTATCTAAACATGATGTGAATTACAGTTAATAAATAATAACTGCGACAATTTTCTTGTAGTAAGTCGAGTTCGTCTTTCGTTAAGGGTGTAACCTGCTTTTGAAAATATTCTTTCGCAGGTAACAGACGTCGCCACAAGGCTTAGTCGCTTTTGCACGTAATTAAAAAGATGTGGATAAATGAAGCGCCTTTCGTGCCACCATGTAAATGGGTCTTTTGTTCTCGGTAGCACTGGCTCTTGAATATAATTGTTAAGTTCTATTATTCCCGCAGCTGTTGCATTTGCAGGAGTTAATTTTGCCACTTCATCGTCAAATTCCTTCCAAACAGACGACGCGGACGTAGGCTTCGGCGTTTGCTGCACCTCTTCTATTGGTGTTGCAATAGGCTGAACACATGTTTCTGTACGTGTACTTGCGCTAACTTTTACTTTTAATGTGTTTAATTTTTTTTCATAATTTTGACGCTCCTTAAACCCTCTTCCTTTAAACCTGGGATCTAATATTGTAGCTTCTGCATTTAATTGGTTTAATTCGACGATAACAAAGCGCTTACCTATTTCTTTATTAAGTGCTTCTAACAAACACTTTATTTCTGGCAGGTTTATTTGTTGCGGGTCTCTTAAGTGTTTAATGTGTTGTGATATGATTTTACAAAGTGGTATAACTTTTGATAACGTAACATTTTTTTCTGAGCTAATTTCTACTGTTATTTCGTAGAACATCTTCAAAATAGGCACTGCGGCTGCAATTACGTCCCAGTCATTATCTGTTAAATTTAAATCACTTCTAATAAGTGCAACTGTAGCTATCACTGCGTCCTTTAACGTTAAAATTCGTGACAGCATGTCGTAGGTACTATTCCACCTAGTCGATACGTCATGTTTTAATTTTAATTGTGTCTGATTAAGTTGTTTTTGTATTTCTTCAAATTTTTTTTGTGCTTGAGAGCTTCTTTTGAAGTGTTCCACGATTCTTTTTACTTTATTAATTGTCGTGGCAATATGCACTAATGCTCCTTGCACACATAGATTTAAAGTGTGGTCAAAACATGGTATGTGACGCCAATTCGATTTAATTGCTAATGAAATGTTTGCAGCCTTATCGCTTGCGATTGCAATAATTTTATTATTGATTTTCCATTCCTTAAGAAGATTTTTAAAAAAGTCAACTAGATTTGCACTTGTGTGCCGCTCTGAGTATTCGATGCATCCAATAAGTACAGATTCCAATTTTGTTTCCGTTACGTTTGATTCAATATAATGAGCCGTCATTGCAGTAAAACTGTTATTATTTATTGACGTCCAACTATCTGTGGTCAAACATATTGCGTTAGTTTTTTCTAATTTTACTTGTACTTTTCCTTTTCATTTTCATACATTTTCGGCAATAAGGTTTCTGACAACGTATTTCTTGTTGGTAACGAGTATCCTGGACACAGCATGCTTACAAATTTCTGGAATTCTATATCTTCAACCATACTAAAGGGATAAAAACCCTTGGCAATCATCAGCATTAACTGTTGATCAATTTTTTCAGCCCTACGAGGTGGCATATTTTTCATTGGCTGTGCAAACTCTCTGATTGAGGGCTGTGAAGTTACTCGAGAAGTCGAAGGAACGGGTACGAAATCTATTCCAGCACTTACCCCTGGTGCTGGCTCTTGTGTTTCGGTAATCAAAACTTGCCTCTCAACAACAAGGGATACAGTAGGATGTTTTGTTTTCATATGTCTTCCTAAATTCCCAATATTTCCTGTCGATATTTTAATAATTTGACTACAATAGTTGCACTTGGCTAATTTTGGTTCAGTTTCCTCAAAATGATTCCAAAGGGCACTTCTTTTTCTTTGAGAAGCCATTTTTACTTATTTATATTTACACACACTCTTTTTTCATCGAAAACACTTAATATTATTTAGCTTATAACACTACCTATTACTAATTCGAACTAACTATAACTAATAATTAAACTTTTAACTGAGAAATATATATTTTTACACAAAAAGTCTTTTTTCTTTGAAAAACTTAAGTATAACACTTATTTATCCCTACCTATACCTATTACTAATTTTGCTCCAACTAATAATTAAACATTTAACTAAGAAACTAAAAATTAACTGCGTTTAGCACTATGCGACACGAATGACACGATATTCCGCCGAAACAATTAGAAAACATTTAAAAAAACAACGATTTTGTTTTGTTAGTGACATTGGCTAAATGCACAAACCGTGCGAAGCCAAAGAAGAAAAAAAAAATAAAAAAAATCACAAACTATTATTTCAAGGATTTTCATACTTCTTATGCGAAAGTGCTAAAGCATTTTTTCTTTTAAAACAACGGCGATAAGAGTTATTTTACTATGACGTATTGAGCCGAGGAGTCGGTCAGTCAGCGAACATGCGAAATCGTTCGCCTGTTCGTCGGGGAAGTTCGGGCCAGTTCGGGCATTGTTGGCCTTGGGCCGCTGTCGGCAGTGTCGGCGTTTCGTCGCGTCGCGTCGGTGGCACAGAGTATAGAGTCAATGAGCCGCTGAGCTAAATGAGCTAGTGAGCTATTCTGTGAACGACTGAGCGACTGAGAGCTAGATTATAATTAAAGAGCTAGCTCAATTTTATTTCTCATTCGCGAGCTACCCATGTCTATTTGAGACTTATTCCGTTTGTTAGTATCTAATGTCAAATTATCAAAACTATTTCCAAATAAATTCTTGACGAGTGCTTAATTCTACATACCGATTCCTTGAGTGTACACATTTCTAAATATAAAGCATTTCTTGCATAATCTTCCTGACAAGTATGTTGGGACTGCTCAAGATTCAATCATGATTTTTATGCAAATTCACCGACGCACTGCATTCATTTTTGTTTGCACAACGCCACAAGCTACGTTTATCTTCATTCACTTGTTTAGTTTATTATATCTATATCCACTGTGCACGAAAGTGTCGTTCCCTTTTTGATTTTTCACGAAAATTATTTCTTTTTCCATCCTTCCAAATTGAAATAAAATTACTATACTGAGTGAAGCGAACGGTTAAGTGTTTGTTTTATGAAGGATCGGATAAATTAAATTCGCTTCTTTATTCTTTAATTCGCCCATGAAGCCAAACTTGTTTTTATTTCTCATAAGTCATGATTAAAATATAAAATAGACAATCATACAAATAAGGTTGCATATATATGGTGTCCGTTTCAACTGCTCGGCCACAGTGTCGTAGAACAAAAACGACTACGGTCTACATTGTGAAGGAATTTATAGAATACAACAATGAAAGTCACAAATTCGTAGATCTTCAGAATATTCAGAAAGTTGTAAGCCGTGGTTTAACCGTGGCCGTGCGGTCTAAACATAGAGAACCGCGCGGCCACGTATAAACTTAGTAGAGGTCCCATTATTTTTGCTAACACTCATACGATTTCGAAGAAAATGTTGATAGTATAAAGCCCTAATGTTTGAACTACAGAACTTAAAACCTATAATGCAAGTT
>NDFZ01002078.1:0-16307 GCA_002192655.3 Mamestra configurata | reverse complement strand
AAAAATATCAACAAGAAAAGGTTACGGGACGATTTTTGGCGTCCCATGTCTTATCTCGATCATCTTTTACTTTTTGTCGCTCCATACTGTAAAGTTCCATCAAATTTCAACTATAGTCATGAACCAATAGAGTCGGTTTTCTTAATTCGGTTTTGACTAAGAATGGGAAATCAAAGTCGGTCCAAACTGGTGATCGGTCGACATTTTGACAATCCGATGCTCTAAGAAAGTGTCAGCTGTTTTGAGGACCACCAGGCGACGTCGCGCGCCAAAATGATGGGTAACGAGATAGCGATAGTTTAAATTACAATTAGTGAGAAAATATTTTGAATGATCGGTCAAAGTTTTGTGGGAATTGAAAAGAATATATGCGTTTGGAATGTCACTGTTTAGGCCTGTTGTGATTTGCAGAAGGCTTGCAAACAGTATGTTATGAACCCGAATTTTAAATGAACATTTTGATTTTTTGAAAATTGTATTATTCTCCATTTTTATTATGATCTATGAAGATATGATGCAAGATTGATCTGGAACTTTATATAAGTGATACAGACCCCAATTATTATATTATATACTAGCTGCCGCCCGCGGCTCAGCCCGCGTGAATGTTGAAATATATCCCAAGGGAACATACTCCCGGAAGTATCCTATGTGTTATTCCAGACTATAATCTACCTCTGTGCCAAATTTCATCAAGATCCATTCAGCCTTCCTGACGTGAAAGAGTTACAAACATCCATCCATCCATACTTACAAACTTTCGCGTTTATAATATTAGTAGGATAGGATTCAATCTTTTTTCCACAGGTACGAAGACCTTTGACTCAAACCGATTATAAAACGGCGGTATCATAACAGAAGTCTCCCATACAAAAATTATATTGTAGCCAACTGATCAATGAACTTAAATACCTAAATAATTTCAGTACAAACAACTCCTACATAATATAAACTCGTCTAACAAAGAAGCAAAGACGCCGCCGCGTAAGGCCGATAAAAAAATAATCCGCCCCAAGTATCAAATAATAAACTTGGTAGCAAGTGAATTTTGGAGATCGGGTTGCGTTCCTTAGCCCAGTAAAAAAAAAAGTAAACTTATTTTTTTAAAGGTTCGTGTGTTCGAAATTCAAACATGACGTGTAACGTCAGCGGCCGACGAGAGGCCGGACGTTTTTACTTTCATCTAAAAATTCGGTCATTTATTTTTTAAGTGTTAGTATTTCGATACATAATTTATGAGGTTTTTAGGAACATTTTTATTTTGTTAATTGGGTGGATTGTTGTGCAATAGTGAAACTAGAAACGACAAACTTTGGAATTGTGCTTTCTGTTTATTTTACCTTTTTTGTACTATTCCACTGAGACTACACTTTACATAAAAAAAAACATAGAGCACATCCCTATAGAACTCTTCAAACTATCAAACTTACAGTTCTTTCAAAAAAATCAGTACAGTTAAATTACAGTAAAATACATGCGTATAGACACGATACAAATAGTTCGCGTAATTGCTAATCTATACTAAGAATAAATAAGAATTTTCTCTGTGACGTAATACTAATACCTACAACGATCGAATTAACGAAAATCATAAAATGCTTCCACTTAATTATGCATTCATCGCGTCCGATGCACGGAATGAAATACCCCACAACAGGTATCGAGATAACAGACGATTAAAAATTATAAATCCAATATATTCAACAGTACATACACGATATACGACCTTTGCGCTTTGGTATTAAAAATTAAAATGTAACATTACTGGCCGTTAGATTGAGATGGAGATAAAGAAACAAAAATAAAAAGCGGGCTGTTTGAATATGGAACGTCACGTCAAGGGAAACGTCAAATTGTGACAGTTTCCGCGCGGGCGAGCGACGGGTAGGTTCTTCGTTCGGTGATGCAGTGCGTTGCTCCCAACTTCTTGGAAGTATCATCAGTACTTTTTTTGGCGAATTAAATGTTGTTTTTACAGCTAATTAAAGACAATTACACGCACTTCTCAGTATTCGGGTTGGCTGTCAACAATGGTTTGATTGAATAAATGTTCGTTTTATTGTATTTGGAAGTTTAGAAGATCAAAGCAATCCACTTGAAAATAAAACGAAGTATCTATCAATCCTTCCTCCACAACTGTCGTGTATGGCCTTGGAATTTTACAGTCAACTGAATTAAATAAAACAGTCAAATGACCCGCAGTTTTACCTAACAAAAAATGCCCAATACTGACTTAGTAATAGTTCTGCACCTAACATTTATATTATCCTTACAAATAAATAAATTAAATGGCTATTTTTGTCGACTAAACTACATTAAAATGGAACATTCTGTCACCATAAATTAGTTTTCACAGCCACAAGCAGTAGATATTCCAGCAGTAAACATACTTGAAATATATTGCGAACCAACTCCAACAGTCTATCCCAGAAAAAATCCTCTATAATTCCCATACAAACCTACCATAAGGTCCTTCTTAATATACACATTCCAAATCCGTCAATACGACATTTACACCGTGATTTTCTCATAATGCTCGTCAGAAGCCCGTTGGACCATAAATAATTATTTTGATAACATAATTCGTGTTTTCCGCCATTTGGCACGTTGTCCCTGCGACGGCCGTCTCGTGTCCTCGTCTAATCGTCCGTCGAAGCGGTTATTAATCGATAATAATCGTTCGTATAAGAACTCGATTGTTGGGCGAAGGAATTTACCTTATGTCGTCATTTGAAGGCAACTGTTTGAGACTATTTAGTTAAGGATTTTGGTTAATTCTGACCTCGTAATGGCAAATGCAGTAATCGATATGTTTGGATTTTTTTACATGAAATATTTTTTTGCATAAAGAAAGAAAGAACATTTTTTATTTGGGATTCGCACAAGACAAACAAAACAGTAAAATAAAATTAATAACTAAACAGTAATATAATGTAACAAACATGGATAATTATATAATAAAATAATTTTAATCTGTGCGAGGTCAAAATGGTCCCTATCTCAGCTAATGCTGCGATTTAAAAAAAAAAATAAGGCAGTGCTCGTATTCTGATAGGGTCAGTCAGTGGTGCCACGGATACACTCACGGAGCACATATAAAAGAAATATACAAATAAAGTAATAAGTATAAATATGGGTAAATTTGCAACAATTTTTAAATACATACACATACAATAAATAAGCTGACACCCAATACATGTAGCTCTGCCCTTAAATGGGGATTTGGGGACAAAAATACAAGTAAAAAATGGTTTCATGAAATACATTTACTGAAAGTCATCATCTGCCTAGCCTTTTCCCAACTATATTGGGGTCGGCTTCCAGTCAAACCGGATTCAGCTGAATACCAGTATTTCACGTGGAGCGGCTGCCTACCAGACCTCCACAACCCATTAACTGGGTAACACGGTACTCCTTGGCAAGACTGGTGTCAGATTATCTGGCTTCTGACTATACGTAACGAGTGCCCAAGATCTACAAATGACAGCCGGGACCAACGGCTTAACGTGCTTTCCGAGGCACGAAGGAGTCTCGGTATGTTAAGATGGTAACCCATCCATAAACCAACCTCGGCAAGCGTTGCTTAACCTTGAAGATCGACCCGTGCGGTTGTTATTACATGAAATAAATTACTTTCATTACCAACGAGATGGATGTGCAGCATTAAACATATAGAACGTACTTGCTACTTTATGCTAGAACTAAATGCAGAACTTGTTATTATTGCTGTATTTTGATTAAGCATCAACTGATATTTTAACGTTTGATGGTGATACGGTATCACCATCAAACGTTAAAATATCACTGATAGACAGTATCACNTTGTTATTATTGCTGTATTTTGATTAAGCATCAACCGATATTTTAACGTTTGATGGTGATACCTAACACAGTAGTGCATTTTAACTAGGTTCTATCTTCGGGTTTGTAACGGCCTACCTTCACTTCGCAAGTCCCTTCTGCATTTGCTGTTACGAGCGCAGAAAATGTCGACATATGTTTTGATGCATACCTTGCAGATTTTGGACAAGAGTTTAGTCTTCCATGTAAACCTCGTCAATCGATAGCCTCTAGGCCCGAATTCTCCACCTGTGAGCTTCGAAGATTTAAGGCTAAGCAAAACCAAAGCAGACTCAAACTATCACCCAGAAATATAAGTTGCGGAATTTGTTCGAAAGAGTCACCGCGGCCCTGGAACGCAAAGGGCTTTAGAAGGAACACGGATGAGTTTTAGTCAGTAAGAGTCTGACACGCCCTTCCGCTCCACCCAGAGCGGAAGAAGTCATTTGATGATTTCACATCCTAAAAAAAAACCCTGAAATATATCGCGCTTAATCCTTACCGGTTCGTTATTTTTCTGGATATGTCGACATCTTGGATAGCGGAGGATAGTCTTCAAAGGTGCGTAGTGTTGAATGCATTTTATACAATTGCACCACTATCCTGTACTATTATGTATATTTATAGCTTGATAAAGAGCTTAAATTCTTTGTTTGTTTTAATGAGTGTAAAAACCGGCGAAATGCGAGTCGGAATCTCACACGAAGGGTTCCGTACCATAAACCGTAAAAAAAACTCGTTTCTTGTTTGGGAGCCCCTTTAGTTTTTTATTTAATTTTTATTATTTATTGTTACAGCGGCAATAGAAATACACCATCTGCGAAAAGTTAAACTGTTACGGTTCTTGAGATACAGTCCGCTGACAGACAGACGGACAGACGGATAGCGCAGACTTAGTAATAGGGTTCCGATAGTAAAAATTTTCGCGATTTCAGTGTTGGTCCCATAATAAAAGTTGTTCATAATGATGAGTACAATGATGAGGCTACATTCTATCCAAGAAAATTGCAAAGTTCCTAAAAAATAGGCCTCGTGAACGAAGCCGCGATAAAAGCTAGTCTATAAAATTTTAATAGATCAATAAACGGGTTCAGATTTCAATCTACGATAGATTTCAGGTTTGGCAGAATTCCAATCAGGCCAAGCGCGAGGCGATTTGATGCATGAAATATTATGAGAGCTTATTTTGCAAGCGGAATATCAATGTTAGGTACAAGTATTTAGCTCTTTGAAGAGCTTGTGGCTAAGTTATAACAGCGGTACGGGTCAATCTTCAGGTAAAGCAACGCTTCCTGAGGTAGGTCCGAGAATCTATACTTTCTATTATACATATAATCTATAATCATTGATGAGTTTATTTGTTTGAACGCGCTCATCTGTGGAACTACCAGTCGGATTTGGAAAATTATTTTTTTATATGATAGCCACATTCATGAGGAAGACTGTGTAGCCTTCCTCGGGCAAGAGATATATACGCGTACGAAGTCGCGAGCAAGACCTAGCCTTTTCCATAAAACTAATGAATAAAGACAACTTTATTTTCGCAACTAAGTGTATTGACGTCGGCTTCCATTCTAACCGGATGTAACTGAGAACCTACCAGTATTTTACATGGAGCCACTGCAAATCTGACCTTCGCAACCCAGTTACTTACTGGGTAACCCGATACCTCTTGGCAAGACTAGTGTCAGATTTTCTAGCTTCGAACTATCCGTAACGACTGTCAAATGACAGCCGGTAGTCGGGACCAACGGCTTAACGTGCTTGCCAAGGCACGGAGAAGTCTCGGTATGTAATGGATGGGCACCCATCCATGGACCGACCTCGGCAAACATCGCTTAACCTCGAAGATTGATCCGTCTGGCTGTTTTTGTTTAGCCACGTTTCAAAATGACAAGTCCAAGTTTATTTGACGCGGAAAGGCAAACAGCTGTCATACCTTAGAATTTTCTCTCCTAATCAAAGCTCCTCCTCAATCATGCCGAAAGGGTTGGAAGGCACATAACAAAGAGATTGTTATATAAAACACAATATAATCTAAAGCTCGGAAGTTTGTTGTGAGCCTGAAGAGAAACAACCCGCCTTCCCACACCGACTTCTGTTTAAATTGAAAATATAGAATAACTTTGTAAACATCTAAGACGTTTGTACTTCGAGCGAAAGGTTTTGATACTTATTCGATGTCCGGGAAAAATATCCTTAAAGTCAAAAGTCAAAGCATTTATTTCAAATAAACCATTATCTTATTATAGGTACTTTTGAATTGTCAAAGTCAGTCCGTCAAAAACATGAAGCGGTTTTTTTTTCACTTATCCCAGTGTTCATCGAAAGGATGGACCATAATAATTAATTTAATTAAAGCCTTAACTGTTATTATTGTCTTTACTAAAAATGTGTCCAATGGCACTTTGATTATTGTCTCTATTAAGGTGAATACCTACACTTCGTTCTTGTGTTTATTTAGTAACACTAGGTTTTGCACTAAGCAAGTTATACATTATAATGGAGGTTGGACACGCGACCAGGATCAATCCTGGATATAAGGAAGTTAACAGCTCTTTACCTGAACATTGAAATGTTCCTGCGACTATTTCCACCACATTTGATGGCAAAAACCTGGCACTAATGAAAAGGGACTAGTGCTGCGATGCCTTTGAACTTTTACAATACCGTTAGCATCGCAGACGCGTTGTTATCTCACTAAGATTCTCTGGGATACTCTCAGTAACATCCAAGCCCCAAAAACCGGAAAACAAATAATAATAAGACTGAGCCATGGTGGTAGGCTCTTCCCCAGATTTTAATTTACAAAAACTTCAACTACGACGTACAATTCTAAAGGTGACATGCATGTGAGGATTAATATAACCAACCATCGGACAAAATCATCAAGTATCAAGACTCATAGCATAGTATACATCAACAGGAGCCCAATTCGGTGATGCGTGCTAACAAAATTACAGCGGTTGGTTAAGTGAACTATGAAAATAGGATTTCTTTAGCTCACCTCCTCCTCCCCCGCACGTCTGTACCCCAGGTGGCGGGGTGGGATTAGAAGATTATCAACAATTGATATACCAGACAAGGATATCCATAATTATATTTTTTGGAATAACACTGATTGATATGCCGCTAGTTTTTTGTTTTGTTTTAGTGTAACATACGTTTAAATTTCTGTATGTAAGAAAATTTGTTTAGCGGTTCATCACCGACGCAGACCATAGTGGACCACTTAAGCCAATCATAGCCTGAAGAGAGCCGTTGTTGCTCTTCAAAATTTTCATTAACACTTAGTGACATCATTACGAAAGCTTACCTACAGAACCTTTTTGTTTTTTTTTTCATTTTTATTTGAGATGGGTTTGTTCTTGACTCTAGTGTTGGTCATAGATGACAGAGACAAAGTCGACGATGGAGCGAGCTTACCCAGAAGAAGCCTGTTCACTCTAATTTTGAAGATATTAGGTTTGTATGCGTTTGGAAACACAGACGCAGGCAGAGAGTTTCACTCCTTTGCTGTGCGCATTATAAAAGACGTTTGGAAACGTTTAGTGCGAATTGGTGGAATAGCAACAAGGTAGAGATGGTAACTTGCAGTGCGTCTAGATGTCCGATGGTTGAAGGGGGCCGGTGGGATGAGGTCGTGAAGTTCCTGGACACTCTCCCCGAAGTACAATCTGTAGAAGACCGACAAGCAGGCAACCTTGCGGCGATGAGCCAAGCTGTGAAGCTTGGCATCCACCAGTTTAACGTCGCCAATGAGCATCTTAGCTCTGCGTTCCACCGAGTCAAGCGCAGCAAGTTGGTATTTAGCTGGGCCATCCCAAAGGTGGCTGCAGTACTCCATGCAGGATCGGACTTGTGCTTTGTAAAGGGTTAAAAGCTGTCCCAGGCGTAAAATATCGCTCTTTATTTAGGATGCCCAGCTTTTTGGCAGCAGTTTGGGCTTAATGCTATTTTATTTTTAAGATACAAATTTTTCAAAAACGCTTAAATACTTTTTCTTTTTCTTAACATTTTTATAAAAATTTTAACAAGTGCCTAAATACAAAGGTTTCATGGTTTTATCTTCAATCTAAAAAAGTAAAAAAGCTGTTATTGATTCCCAATACAAACTTCCAATCCCCTTTTCACCCCCATATAGGATGATTATCCTATGTCCTTTGCCGGGACTGGGACTATCTCTATACCAAATTTCATCTAAATCAGTTAAGCGGTTAAAGCGTGAAGAGGTAACAGACAGACATAATTTCGTCTGAGTTCAAAAATGCAACCAAGCCTATGATTACCAGTCCATTCCCCCAAGCCATAGTTAATCAAAGTTATAGACAAACACAAAGAATAACACACAACTTTTTTACCCATAAAAACGTTGTTTACAAACCAAACACTTGTTTGTTCGCAACAATGGCGACGAGATTAACAAAACCGTTCAGTTTTGTTGCGCAAGCGCTTCTGATCGCCACAGAGACGCCGACACAAAGTGATGCCGACGAATGTTTTAACATTATTATTGGCTATTGATATTATTATCAAAAGCTGCGGCTTTTTGCCGACTACTGACTATAAGGTGCGTACATTTTATTCTTGTGGTATCTGTATTTTAAGAGTCTTTGTTCTCAGGTGCCACTGAGCCTTCAATGCAAGAGAGAGTCCAGAAGAAGATACCTATAGTCATCTTCTTCTTTTTTTGGTTCCGTCGTAGTTCAAGCCACCGCTTTCCTTTAGGCGAAATCGAGATCAAGTGCTAGGTTATCATTCAAAATATCGAGTATTTATGTAATATAGTATGCCACTAAAAATAAATCATCATCAATCATTCGATCTATTTAAAGCAGCACAATCACAAAAAAACTTATTTACAAAATATGTGGAAGTCGGTTGTATTTTTTTTTTTTCACTTTTTAGTGGTGAGTACCCAACACTTAACAACACCACTGAAAAGTATTTTGCTTTCCTGTAAAGTAAAAATATTTTGACATATTTTGATTTAAAAATCAAATCACCGAACTGATTTTGATGAAATTTCTATGGGACCGTATGGAAAGTATTTCCTTTCACATAACAAATAAATAAAATCGGTTCATCATCTGCCTGCCATGTCCCAACTTTGTTGGAGTTGACTTCCAGACTAATCGGATGCAGCTAGGTACCAGTATTTCACCTGGAGTGACTGCCATCTGAAAACCCAGTAATTGGGTTCCTAAGTACGGTACCCCTCGGCAAGAATGGTGTCAGATCTGGCTTCTGACAATCCGTAAACACTGCCAAAGATGTACAAATGACAGCCGGGACCAACTGCAACGACTCATCGTACTTTCCGAGGCGAGTAGGAGTCTCGGTACATAAAAGATGGTCACCCACCGACGAACCAACCCCAGCAGGCCTTGAAGACCGGCCTGTGAAGCTGTTATTATTTAACCACAAGCTCCATTCGAATATTACAAAATATTCTTTATTCCGATTGTGTTCATCACCATATTAATACCACATTTGATTCTATTATTTCGAACAATAAGAAACAAACAATTTTTGTTTCAGACAAATTGTACCTCCTGTTAACGCCATCTCGCGGGCGGTAGCATATTCAGGAGGTAAACGATGTCCTCATCATAACCTCTTGTGTCAACATCCCTCTGCNATGGGACCGTATGGAAAGTATTTCCTTTCACATAACAAATAAATAAAATCGGTTCATCATCTGCCTGCCATGTCCCAACTTTGTTGGAGTTGACTTCCAGACTAATCGGATGCAGCTAGGTACCAGTATTTCACCTGGAGTGACTGCCATCTGAAAACCCAGTAATTGGGTTCCTAAGTACGGTACCCCTCGGCAAGAATGGTGTCAGATCTGGCTTCTGACAATCCGTAAACACTGCCAAAGATGTACAAATGACAGCCGGGACCAACTGCAACGACTCATCGTACTTTCCGAGGCGAGTAGGAGTCTCGGTACATAAAAGATGGTCACCCACCGACGAACCAACCCCAGCAGGCCTTGAAGACCGGCCCGTGAAACTGTAATTATTTAACCACAAACTCCATTCGAATATTACAAAATATTCTTTTTTCCGATTGTGTTCATCACCATATTAATACTACATTTGATTCTATTATTTCGAACAATAAGAAACAAACAATTTTTGTTTCAGACAAATTGTACCTCCTGTTACATAAAACGCCATCTCGCGGGCGGTAGCATATTCAGGAGGTAAACGATGTCCTCATCATAACCTCTTGTGTCAACATCCCTCTGTAATTTTCCGAGGAAGATCCCTCATCGCTGTAGTCGAGTTTAGAACTCCTGGAAAATACAAGATAGATGTCGTTAGCAGTCACATCTAGCTTCCGCCTTACAGGAACAAAACAGAGCGAATTTACTTACCTACAGTTTAATTTAAATATATTCCCAAATTGAGTATTTTACAGAAAAAATCAAATTAGTCCATCAGATTACGATGGTACATTTTTTTACCAGCGACGTCACGCGTGCTATCAACGCACTGTATCGTCTTCATTTTTTGTTTACTTGAAAAAAAGAATGTCCAATATTTTTTGAAAAACTATCTGACCGACTCAGCAGATTCTATGTTTTCAGTTATGACCCCTATTATCAATCTATACTTATAATAAAGCTGAAGAGTTCGTTTGTTTGAACGTGCTAATCTCTGGAACTATCAGTCGGATTTGGAAAATTCTTGAGGAAGGCTATAGACTATACGAAAACGGGAACGGGAAATAACAGGATATGCGCGTACGAAGTCGCGGGCAAAAGCTAGTATATTTATGTACAGATAACCCAAACTAAATACTGGTAAACAACTAAACTAATAACCATAGGTCGGAATTAGGTAGAGTTATTTATGTACCTACACTGATTTCATACAGCGAAAGAATAAAGTGGATATGCCTCAAATCCCGAGATTAATTTTAAAGAGCAGCAAAATCCCGTGATTTATTAAATAAAAAGTTATTTACTTTTACACAATTTAAACCACTGCACGCGCGACGTTTCCAAATTGTCATCAACGACATCGAATGTCCGAAGTTGCAAAATTCCAATGCGCACACGCGGGGTGTTGTAGTTCGCACAACATAGCTTGTGAGAACTTTATTTGTAATATTGTTGGCCACACGGGATTGTTTATTGGAAATCCCGGGAAGATCCATATTAATATCAACATTTCGATGCAAGTACATAAATAACTCTACCTAATTCCGACCTCTGCTAATAACTTCACGAAATTATGTACAAACGCGACAAAAAAACAAATCATTGCTGTCAACGGGAAAAGTGCCCAGAACACTGGCAGCATTGCTACGTTGAATGGCAATGCTGATTCTTTGGCCGGAGAAAAGTCGAGGGCTCTGGCCACGTGAACAGTCGACTAACTGATGATGTCAGTTAAATTGATAACTATAAAGTTTGAAAACGCTCTAGAAGTCCATGTGATCGGCTTTTCAGTAAAATATTTCTACCCTCTTATAAGCAGAACTTGCGTTTCTGTGTTTTTTTTAGCCTCTGTTTAGTTGATATGCTTGCTTAACTAATCAGTTGTTTATGTCAAATCTTAGAATGGTTTACCTACTTCTAGTCAAGTGTGCTTCATCGTCGAACATAGTGCCGCTTATCATTTGAGGAATATTAAGAAACGTTCGTTCTTCACGTGGCCTCTGTAATAAGGTCAGACTTCAGAAAATTCCTGAAAGCAAAAGCTAAAGTCCTCAATCTGAAGCAGTGCAGTGTTGGCACAATACACTGCAGAATAAACGCGTTTAGTGGTAAGTTCTATGGACACGGCAGCAGTATAATCCTAACTAATATTATTAATGCGAAAGTAAGTATGTTTGGTTGTTTGTTACACTTTCACGCCTAAATTGCCGAACCGTTTTTGATGACGTTTGTTACAGAGATAGATGGGATCCTGGAGACTGGTATAGGCTACTTTAAAGCTTGTATCATATCATGATTATATAGGTATATTTCATACTTTTATAAAAAAAGTATGAAATATACCTACTGAGAAACACCACAGGGGCACATTATTATACTACATCTCCAAAACAATGGTTCTAAAATCAAATAATTATGATTCCAGATAAAGTGCTATATTTTCAGATACCACAAGGCAGATTCCGAGAAGTCAACACAATCAATGAACACTAACACTTTAATTCACAAGAGAATACTCATTATCTCTAAAACAAGATAGTACACTTTTGCGTCCAATAAAGCAGGGACCGATCATTAAACAGCTATTATAACAGAGGCAGACAAATAAAAATAAAGCGACACACATCGATAAATAGCGGCCCCCTCCTTGGCTCACCGCGGGGCGAACCCCATGGGGAAGTAGTGACGGGACGCGGACGTAAGGCATCGGATGTGTATCGATAGAATTTCGGGGGGAAACGATTTTGAGCGTTATGGTAAGTTGATTTTTGTGACAAAGTTGGATTTTTTTGTAGTTTTTGTGGTTTTATATTTTTATCCAAGAAGATATACCTAGATGAATATGTGTGTCTGTGTGTGTGATAAATTTAAAAAGCCGATCGCATATCGCGATTTTCGATAAAACCAAAGATTTCCTATTTTCAAAACTTTAATAAAGGGGTTAAATTAATTGTTGATACGTTTGTTTATATATTTGTTGGAGTATCTCTGAAAATAGGTGCTGCTAATCCGATTCTGAAATTTCGTTCACTGATAGAAAATTAGTAATCTTTCAGAAAAACACCACTTATGAAGTGAGATCAAGCTGCAGCTAACTACATCTGTAAGACATGTTGGATTAACGTCAGCTAATGAATTTTGAAAAAACAATTGATAAAAAAACGGAAGAAATCTCTTATAGAGGATAAGAGATTTCTTCCGTTTTTTTAACAGTTGTAAAGAGACCACCTCGCCACCATGCCAGGAGTGCTAATATTCAAAATTCATTAGCGGAACAGAGAGTAAAGTCCCGTACAACTCCACTGAAAAGGGAGGATCATCCGACCAGACGGTTGTTGTGTCTGGTGGGCAACTGCCCGATAGTTGATATTCGGACTGTTGTATATGTTCAAATCACACGAAGAACTTTGCTTGTGCGATGCAGGATTTCGTTGGTAGTTCTTCGCTGATAGGATAGGGGGTGTTGCGGTTCTTTTTGTTACCCTACAAATTTCGTTTCTTAGTTTTTCTCGTCGTTTTGTATTATGTAATTTTAATGCCCACAACTAACCAACTGATAAAAAGATAAGGAAAATAAAAGTCACAGTACAGTTCTTCAAATAATTTAACGTCCAACATAATCATAGTCAGTTCAAATAATGAATTCCTACCTATTCAAATAAATTAATTGATGGTCATGGCGTCCGATTGCGCGTCTCCTTTTCAAGGATATTTCTCGCCTACTTATCGACCATGTGCGTGATCATAGGGCTGGCATGTTCTTTTTCCAAAAAATAAGGATTGCCATTCAACGTGACAACACTTCCAGCGTTTTGGGCTCGTTCCCAGATGACAGTGGTGTGAAATATGTACTTATTTAGGTTTACTATTAATAGTTATATTTTAGTGTTACCTACTAATGCAAATATTTCTGTATGGTGTTAGACATAAAAGAATAGCACTATCCCATCACTTCCCGTGGGTGTCGTAAGAGGCGACTAAGGGACTCACCAGAGAATGGACAGCAGCATTCTCTGCGCATTGCAACAGCTACACTGCGATCGCCAATCCGCCTGCCAAGCGTGGCAAGTATGGCAAACCCCCATCTCTCCTCCCTTGGACACCTCCAAGGGAGGAGAGATGGGGGGCCTATGTCCAGCAGTGGACGTATTTCGGCTGATATGATGATGATGATGATGATGATGATGATGACTTATTTATATTGTTATTAATAAAAAAAATGTATTAAGTCAATAACAACTTTTACATTTGAATGCAAGAGATATTTTACAGATAAAACACAAATAAAACAATTGATAATAGCCATTTAATATTAAGTGAATAAGATCCATTTTCCTTTGCAGCAGTTTCCGATTTTATCGACAGTGTCCCATCCCTGTTTGCGCGGGGGTCGATTCTGATCCCCGATACAATTACATTCTGTGCTTAGACTCGTTACTGCACAATCTTCTCAACACTCCTCTACTATTCTCCTCACAGACACCCCAAAATATACTTTACAACTGAACAATAAAGTCTAATTTTCAGCAACTAAATCACCCCCTAAACTTTCACCTCTTTCAATAGGAGTTTAAACCTAAATACCTTGCGTAGGAAAGCTTTCACTTTTCAGGAATTATTTTAGATGCGACGCGATTAGTTTTGGACTTAAGAGTCGTGGGAATAAGGGTGGTATTTGCGTGTCGTTTTAGAGATTTTCCGAAGGCGGTAGGCTTAAAACTCTCGAAACCAATTCTCGAGGGTTTAAAGCCTCCAAACAATAGATGGAACAATTCGATATTTAGCCGATTATAAACGTTCGCCGTAATGCTCTTAGGAAGGTGTGATTTTTGTTGCGATCGCATTGAAATTCTGTTTTAATTTAGTTGGAGTGGGATTTGTGAAATTGTTTTAAAATGTATTGTCGAGACGTTTTGGGTCTGAGACTTATTGAAAATCTAGAATTTACCCATTTTTGAAGTTTATTATTTTTGTGTAGCTCAAATCGGAATCGAGGAGCTCAAACATCCGAGAAAATAATGTCAAGGTATGAAACCAACAGCAGGGGGTCGTGGCTAAATTATAACAGCCACTTTGGTCGATATTAGAGGTGAAGCGACGATTATTGAGGTCAGTTTGTGGATGGGTCACCATCTATTACATATCGAGAATCCTTTTGAATTTGGAGGTCA
The DNA here is from genome assembly GCA_002192655.3 of Mamestra configurata. Classification (NCBI taxonomy): domain Eukaryota; kingdom Metazoa; phylum Arthropoda; class Insecta; order Lepidoptera; family Noctuidae; genus Mamestra; species Mamestra configurata. Next base: position 1,622 of record NDFZ01002078.1, on the reverse strand, counting down.
TTGACCGTCGCTATGGATAGTCAGAAGCCAGAAAATTTGACGCAATTCTTGCCAAGGGGCATTACGTTATACATTTGCTGGGTGATAGAGGTCAGACAGCAGTCACTCCATATAAAATCCTGGAACTCAGGTGTATCTGAACAGACTGGAAGCCGACTCCAATGTAGTTGAGAAAAGGCAGATTGACCTTTTGAACGCCAGAGCATAAACGCATCGGCGTGCCCCCGACGCCAAGCCACAAATTCGCCGTTCTTTTTCTGCCGTACATGTTTGGACCTTTGGAGTACAGGGTACGCGCTTGCTTGTCATGTTTACGAAACAATGGCGTTGAAAAGTTTAATGAAATCAACAGCATATCTATGCGATAAACTACTATTACAAAATCTCAGAATCCGACTAAAATCGTGTGTAACAAAGGTTTTTGATGTCCCAAATTTACCATCTCTTGTTTACCATGATATCGAAAATTAATCCCTGTGCTACATACTATAATGGAGCAAATGTGGTATCAATGCATGCACAAGAACGATATGAACGCGAAATGCTCTGCCATCGTGTCACATGGTAATTAAGTCTGTGCGGCCATGTATTAATTATAGCCTTTTTGGGCATTAACAGCTCGCTTCTTTGCTTCAAACACGTGATAAGTCCGACAATTCGACAATACATTTTTTTTTTTGACGTTTTTTGAAAAAAATAAAATCGNGGCCATGTATTAATTATAGCCTTTTTGGGCATTAACAGCTCGCTTCTTTGCTTCAAACACGTGATAAGTCCGACAATTCGACAATACATTTTTTTTTTTTGACGTTTTTTGAAAAAAATAAAATCGAAGGAGCTCGTGGCTAAATAATAACAGCCGCACGGGTCGATCTTTAAGGTTAAGCAACGCTTGCCGAGGTTGGTCTGTGGATGGGTGACCATCAACATACCGAGACTCCTCCGTGCCTCGGAAAACACGTTAAGTCGTTGGTCCCGGCTGTTATTTGTAGATCTTTGGCAGTCGTTACGGATAGTCAGAAGCCAGAAAATCTGACACCAGTCTTACCAAGGAGTAGGTACCGTGTCACCCAGTTAATGGGTTGTGGAGGTCTGGTAGGCAGCCGCTCTACGTAAAATACTGGTATTCAGCGGAATCCGGTTTGACTGGAAGCCGACCCCAATATAATTGGGAAAAGGTTAGGCAGATTTTTTTTCAAATCTGCCTAACCTTATAAATCAGTCCTGGGGGTTTTGCTTCAATAACGCGATTAGTCCGACAATTAATATATTTTTTGACGCTCTTTGGAAAAATTTAATAGGTCACGGAGGTTTTAATTATCAAATTAAAAAAAAAATACCCGTTAGACTTATCACGTTATTGAAGCAAAGAGGCGAGCTATCCAAAATAAGGATAATTTGGAATGGATCCTTGGGGTTTTCTTTAGAGATTTTTCAGGTTGATCTTTGACACTGCTTCACAAATTGATAATGTACCTAGGTATACCTTTACTTGATGCGGAATTTGTTGGAAAGAGTTACCGCGGCCCTGGAACGTAAAGGGCATTAGGAGGAACAAACTTTCTTTCTTTCTTTTCTTCTTTCTTCCATGTTTATTCCATCAATAAGTCTTCCCATACAAA
>NDFZ01002076.1:5088-16284 GCA_002192655.3 Mamestra configurata | reverse complement strand
ATGTACTTTTGGCATTCTATATGCAAAGTGGCGCATTTTAAGTAAACCCATAGAAACCAACCCCGAAAATGCTTGTCTAATTATAAAAACAACGTGCATTCTACATAATATCATACGTGACCTTGAGGGGGTCGTTCGCGATGATAACAATTACCACACAAGTACAGACTCCGGAATATCATCCCATCGCGATAGGCGAAATAACAGTTCTAGTTTGGCCGCAAGAAATATTAAACAGCAATTTTCGGATTACTTTTGGCAAAATAGAATGAATTTGTAAAATACCTACATAAATAAACGTACGTAATATACCTACCTATCTAGCAATAAAACTTATTAAAACGATATTTACCTTCAATGTGTAGTTTTATTGCTAATTCCCTCCACACTCTTGCTTTAACTATTCTGTTCTTGTATAAAGAATGCGAAGATAACCATATTTCAGGTTTATTTTGTATTTCTGAAATTATTTCTTCAGCGGTGATACGAGCGTTCTTGAAGGATGTCGTTCCTTCAAGAACGCTATCACCGTTGCAAAACACAAACTGGTTTGAACTTGCACGCGACGCCCCGCTCGACGCAAACAAGCCCGCTGCTGCCCACGCTCCGCTCGGCCGGCACTCAGGACAGCCACTACGGGTAGCACGTGTTTAACAAAAACGCTGCACGCCCCTCCCCGCCCGACGCTCGAATAGAGCGTGCACTCAGGCCGTACACTTAAAACATATTTTTGGTTCTCCTCTGGTACCTCCAGCCCAAGATAATTGGGTTATAAATTGCCGAGTGAACACGGCATCCACCGTGCGTACCTAAGCGTTATTATATGTGCGACCTTTGCCTTTCGTACAAGTTACAGAAAGTAACTTTATAATATTTTCTTCAGCTTGCGGATTATTTAAACGTTCCTCGAAACCAGTGAGTTCCTGTAGGTTGCTTATAATTTTGAAATTATTGTCATTATTACCCTGTCGATTAATGTCAGTTACTGGTACCGAAATACGTGTCACCAATTCTTCTAATTTGGTGTCCAATAACGCAAGTTTTTGTAAAATAATTTGCTGATTATCAAATAGAACTTGCATATTTACCAGTGATGGGCAAAAAGTAATTTAATTAATAATTACAGTTACGATTACTGATTCTTTGGACAGGACTGTCCAAAGAATCAGTAGTTCCAGGCAAATCGCTCTTAAGGCCAGGATTTCCAGTAAAACCAAAATTATTTTTTGTGACTGCATTCCCTGAAACCCAATTCCCCTGCTCTTCAGACGAAACATTTTCCTGTTCAGATGTTTCGACTGCAAACTCTTCTGCTACATCGAACCATTCGTCTTCTAGATCATTGTCGTCCCCACACAGTATCCCATAAAGATCTGTATCACTTAAAATTTCATAATTGCAATTAAATTCATCTCTTGGGGATCCAAGTATCGCCAGTTCTTTTTCTAGAATCTCGAAGTAGCGCCTGGCTTGACGTAGATGTATGATCCATTTTACTGTAAAAACGGAAACGTTGTTGATGAATGTGACGAAGTAAAATTTAATCAATTTGTTGTAAAACAATAAAACATACCTAATTGAAGTTGTGTTTTTTTGTGCTAACAAATTGTATAGTAAGTATTATTTATTTAATGCACAAATAAGTTACAGTTAAAATTAAGTTTATATTAGATAGCTTTACGTAATCTTTTTTTAAATATTATAGACTAGCGCTTTGCCTGCGGCATCACTCGCGTCACAGTTGAAAATTATCCCACAGGATCCCGTTACCGGGATAAAAAGTAACTTATGTCACTTTTCATCCCTTCAACTATCTCCACTTAAACTAACACTCCGCGGGTGGAGTACTAGTCGTAGTATAGAATATTTTAATTATTATTCATTTCATCCTAAATACGCGTAATCCTATAATATCCTATAAATTGTACTTATGACAATTGTTTATATTACAAAAGGGATCAATTCTGCGTCAAATGAAGGCACTCGCCGGCCGCTGCTGCGGCACACTCGCCCGTTTTTTGTACAGCGCAGTTTAGTTATTATTTATTATTAAGTTATATTATGGGTACCTCTTACTTGAGTAATATAAAAAAATGTGCGATTCAATATTACAATGCGTTTACTATATTTGTTCATAGTAAAACCACTGTCCATTTCAAGTCAAGTCACGTTGACCTGTTTTTTTTTAAATGGTCGCCCACCCGAAAGGCGCCGAAAAAATGTTAAATATACCGCTTTTAAAACCAGTTAACGAATAAATGTTTAGAAACTTACCTATAATGTACTGCAAGTAGATCGACTTCCTTACAAAGTCTTAGGAACTAAGTAAAATAGTATAAGTTTTATCTGAGATCTTAATGCTTATCAAATAATTCAATCGTAGAGTTCTGAAATCAAGAGTTAACCCTTAAATGCATGATTTAATTAATTTTGTTGGAAAAAAAATGGTTTCAATTCTTTAGAAGCTGTGAAAAACAGGAAAAATAATAAAAAAATAACTTTTAATATTTTATGGGTTTTTAATCATAAAATCAAGTTGATGCATTTTTGGGACATTATGCACAATAGACTAAAAAATTGCTTTTATTAATTAACTGTGGAATAAATTGGAACAATCGTGTCCTTTCGTTGCACAAAGGAATACATTGCACTTCGTGCATTTTACAAAGCTCTGTAGTTTACAGCCAGGTCTCTTGCACCTCATGCGTTGGTCGGTTTTAATTTGGGTATGACCAAGATTATATACTATTTCCTGGTCTTGACTTTTATTCTATATCTGCCCAAAAATGAATCCATGAGATCAACGCCCCTCATATGGGCGTTGTATTCTTTGACTATTTTTGGGCAGTCGATAATAATTTTTTCCTTTTCTGTTTTGTCCTACCGTTCGATGGTACAATGTTTACCAAGTTGATGTTTACCAAGGCTAGCAAGATCATTTATGTGTAAGCTTAATAAGTCCGATTAACTTACTTAACCGTTTGTGTTTTGATGAATACGGTTATACATGAAAAAAAAATTGATTGTTCACAGTTTCAGGAGTATCTATGTTATGAAAGACATTGTCTATATAATTAGAATTGGAATAAAAATTATGAATCATGTCAATATCATATTTTACATTANTTTACCAAGTTGATGTTTACCAAGGCTAGCAAGATCATTTATGTGTAAGCTTAATAAGTCCGATTTACTTACTTAACCGTTTGTGTTTTGATGAATAACATGAATACGGTTATACATGAAAAAAAAATTGATTGTTCACAGTTTCAGGAGTATCTATGTTATGAAAGACATTGTCTATATTATTAGAATTGGAATAAAAATTATGAATCATGTCAATATCATATTTTACATTGAAAAAAATATTGTTCATACCAGTATTATTAATCACACCATTTAACTTAGAAAACATTGTATAATCACAGGGTAGATCGTAATTAGAATCATATAGAAATGCATAGTTGTGTATCTGAATGTCATTGTATAACAGGTTATTGAAAAATTCTACTCTTAAGTTGTACATATTAGAGTAATAGCTGTACTTATACGTAGGTAAACATATAATAATATTTGTGTGATTCATAGCTACAAGTGTTACAAGCAAGTTAAGAACTAGATCATGGTAGTTGTTTGTTGTGCTGAAGTCCTCTTCGCCGATGAGAATTATGCAGTAATCATCAGTCGTAAAAGTAGTTAATTTTTTATCGATGTCGCTGACGAGATGCCTTATCCTACAATATGGTTTGAGGTAGTGACATATATTATAGTTCGGGAATGTTGTTTCTGCTATTGATAAGATCTTTTTTGTCTTATTAGAACTCAGAATATACAATTTATGTTTTTGTTGTTGTTTATTGCTAACTACCTCCATATTTGGTTTAACGGTGTGCGATGGACTATTTTGTGTTGTATTAATCTGTTTCGTAGCTAAAGTATTTACATGTTTTGGGGTTAAAGTTATTGTAGAATTTTCCAGTTTCTTATGAGGATTTGAATTTCGAATAAGAGTGGCTTGCTCCTTATTAGGTGTCCCAGTGTCACTAAATCATTTCTCGTGTGTAATGTTGTTCAAGGGGTTTAAATTTCTGAATGAATTTAATCACAGCCTGTTTTCTAGATCGGAATTCGAATTCTTTTCGATCTCCACCCCGTCTTTCTTTTGCTGTACACCCGGACTCCCAGTTTCTTTTTAGGACCCCCTTAAGACGACTCGGTTTTATAAGCAGGATACCAAGAAACGCTTGTACATGCTCCTTTGTTTTACACATGACATGACATATTTTTGTTCCTAGTACCTATGTATTATCTTTTGGGCGTTTTCTCTTCGTAGTTGCGGTTCTGCAGAACTGTAATATCTAATTATCTTGATCAATCTTCCTTTTGGTGTGATAAAAGTACGAATGAAAATAAAAAATATATTCGATGTTAGGTTTTGGCACTGTTATATCTGCTTTTTGTTGTGGTTACAAGCAGTGTTGCCAACAAATTTTTAACAAACCCACAAATTCTAGCGTGTTAACCCACCAGAAAACCACTAAGTTTTGCTATCCTTCAAACCACCAGAAAACCACTAACATTATCAAAATATTTTTGGCAAAAAAAACATTTTCCTAAATTGGTATCATAAAATCAGTTTATTTCTGTTAGGTACAAAATTACAAGAAGACAAACAAAATATAGATTAAAAATCATCTTCGGAAGAATCGGCTTCTTCTACAACTTCTGATTTTGAAGAATACACTTCTTTAGTTCCAATTTTTTGCACTACGCTGTTCGGTAACATGTAGTTATTGCAGCATTTTCCTTCACGTTTTAAACCCGCACGAATTGTGAGAATTGAAGATAGCAGACCTAACTTCATTCGGTTTCTGTGTTTTGTCTTGACGACATTCATCATGCTAAATAATCGCTCTACTTCAGCATTAGAGTGCGGTAAAACTAATAAAGACATAGCAAATGTGGCTAAGTCTTTAAATCTGTTTTCTCCAGCTATGTCTTTGAAATCCAGTACCTCGTACCAAAATTTGTTTGTATTTTTTGTATTTTTCCAACTGAGTAAATGGATTTGACGCCACTGCTCGTCAACTTTCGCAACATCTTCTTGATTTTTATTAAAATGTAACATCAGGTCAGCGATCGACTCTTTGTTGTGAGACAGTGCGCAATCTACACTGATTCTTTTAATATTTTTCATTAGTCTTAAGTTTTCGGGCAATCTGTTTTTCAGTTCATGAACCAAATGTACAATGAACTGGATGCACCTGTTACGTATTATTTCTTCTTCATTCGGTGGAAGTCCTTTTTCTTTCATCGTTAACACATGAGATTCAAATCTGTACCCCAAATAACATTTCTTATCTACAAAATCTTGAATATTTTGCGTAAAAATATCTACTTTCTGAGTAGGCAATATTATTTTGGCAACAAGTGAATCAATCAAATTTGTCAATTCGTCATACAGTTTTGTATGATCTGCATCTTTCGATTCAAATAATTTATTAACTCTGTTAACGTCAGTGAGAATTGGAAACATAAATGCAATGTACGCATAATTTACGTCATCTGAATACATTCCATGCAGCAATTCTGCTGTGTAACATCTTTCTTTCAATTTGGCCATATTAATGTGTGTTTTTAGTTCCAACCATTGTGTGTAAATGCGTGCCACTGCGGACTCTACAGAAAGCCATCTAGTTTGACAAGATTGTACAATTTTTAATGGATCATGACCGTCGTTTATAAGTTTGTATAGTTCTTTGTAAGCAGCTTGCCTCGACGAAGAACGGCTGAACCAATCATATGTTTCTTTAATAATGAATTCGAGATGTCTGGGTAAAAAATGCTTTATTACTGCCGATACTGCTAATTGCAGAGAATGGCATATGCAGCGCACCAAAACTAGATTCGGCAAATCTTTTTTCAGTTTGGCATATACACCGTTATTTACTCCGGTCATTACGGAAGCATTATCTGTTCCGGTGCCCATTAAGTTTTGTAGAGGTATATTGAATTTAGCGAGTGTCGCTTTCAAGGTACCAACAATCCCGTCTGCATCACACTCGTTCAGCATTGGAAGATCTAAAAATGTAGATATAATTTTTTCGTGAGTGCAGCTGTAATAAATCATTATTATTCCCAAATATTTATTAACGGAAATATCGGTTGATTCGTCAATCAATTAACTATAGGGTTGATCTTTTAAATCTTCTCTTAAGTTTTCTGAGAAATGGGGTGACAGAACATTTTTTTATGATTTGGGTACATTTTGTCCTATTTAAGTGAATTTTTTCATCCTCCTTGTGCATGTGATTAACCACTTCTCCCATATGATCCACTACACGTAGGCTGGTATGTGCCGCTGTAAATAATGCTAGCCTAGCTTCTTCTTTCTTTTTTCCGATGCTGTCTGGTTTAAAAGGCAACTTTGGTTGCGTAGCTATAATCTGTAAAGAAACGGAATCTACTTTATAATGATCAGAATGTAAAGAAGAGAAGAACCTACTTACTCTTTCAAAATTGATGTATATGATATTACATTAATTACGTACGTACCTTTGAATTTTGCAAGTGCTTTTTGGATAATCCATGATTCTTTAAATCTCCATAATGATTCCTTAAAATTGAACCACATAATTTGCACTTAGCAACTGGACCACCAGTACTTTCCACCACTTGTAACCAGTCCTTTAATTGAGAGTCACGTAACCAACATTCACGGAACTTTTGGGTATACTGTGGCTTAGGCATGATGCATATTCGTTTTACAAAATTAATAAAAATAAAACATTCAATGTCGTGCCGATGCAAAACCAAAACTGTACTAAGGTATATTTTTGTGCATGCATACGAAACAAACATATGCAAACTTTCTTATTTCAAATCAAATTTGACCTAGTAGTCATACAAATAAAGACTATAATCAAAATAATTTAAGAAATTGCCAAACTCTTTTCGGGGAATACCCGACAAACACCACCTAGCCTAGGAGTGTTGCCTACATATAAAAAAATTATACCTATCATGTAATGTAAACGCTCAAGTTCTTTCCTGTAGATATGTGAATTGTGCTGGTGGTTAAATGTCTAGCCGTACCACTAAATGAAACAATATAAGCCACTAGAAAAATCCACTAGCCACTAAAACCAAAATTTGTCCGCTAATATGCTAATCTAAACCACCAGATCTAGTGGAAAACCCACTGAGTTGGCAACACTGGTTACAAGTTGGTTTTACCGGCAGACCTGTTGCTGAGTATCTGAAAAAAAAGACAGATTACACTAAAGTATTTTACATCAAATTTCTCAGTTATTAAATTCTTTTAATTTGTACCTATGACTTAGATCATTAGGTTATACAGTAGTAAGTGAAAGTATGTACGAAAAAGGAGTATGTTTTTATTAATTAGTTAATTGCCAACTACCTCTATAGTACATAATCCGTCTGTACATTTTAATTAGATATAGCTTTTCAAACTGCTGAGAAAATCGACTGTGAAAGACAGACAGACCTCAATAATATTATAAGCATTATTAATGTATGCAAAGAACTCTGTGACAATTAACTATATATTATATTACGTTATGTTATATTATATTTATAAATACNAAATTAGGACAAAAACAATAAAAACGAAAGTGTTTCGATTTTTTTGATGAGAAGTGTATTACGTTATGTTATATTATATTTATAAATATAAAATAAACATTAATAAGAAACAATCGGGGCAACAAAAGGGGGCATTATAACTAGGCACTAAGTTCGGCCCTGGTCTCAACGAGGTGTGGAAGTTTGTAGAATTATGCCAAATGAAACTTACCGTTTTGCCTTCAATTTTTCACGTTTTGTTGTATTTTTAGTTTCACACGTTTCCTTGTTTATCCGGAGGCATAATCGGTATTTTATCCATCGTTTTTATTAAAGATTATCAACAAATTCAACTAATAATGATACAAACATAGCTTACACCGCAACAAACATGACTCAACTGGCAGCCATCTTAGAATAAATGGACGCTCTGATTGGCCCATTGTGACTTAGCTTTTTTATAGTAAACCAGCCATGGACTTATAAGTTATCTACAGGGACTTGGCCGCTTTTGATGAAATGAATAGGACGAATAACTAACCCCCTTTCCAAAGACAATGATATTATGACACCAAACGTAAAAAGCGGGCTTGGCTTATTTTGAAATTTACCGACTAAATTATTCGTAAAAGTAAGAGTAACAATTTGTGATAGAAATTCTTCAGTAAAAAAGTAGGAAAAATATTGGAAAGGTGTCTGAAGGTTCATCAAACTTTCAGGGTATTCTTCAGTCCCATTAAATTTTATGGCATTTTCGTTGAATGGCAGAGGTTGGTTTTTCCATATCAACCTCTGAATGTCTAAAGAATGTACCGGTGCATCATTATTATTTGAAGGAACAGCGTCCGCTTTTACAATGGAAGGATCGGGTATAGTTTCTTCGCTATTATCATTAGATCTAGCTTCACCATCGTCATCATCATTTTCTAAAACATCTAATAAATCTTGTTGGGTGGGATAATAATCAAGTTCGTCACCGTCCGACTCGAAATCGTCTTCAGAAATGGCACCATCTTCTAGCTGGCGCAACCAAAACTCGATGTCACCATCTCTCCTATTATTTTCTGCCATTTCTAGAACAAAATATCAACCGCATGCATACCTCACCAAAGCAAAATAAATAAAATCACAAAACGTATAACTTCAAATAACAGTAGTAATTTATACCAATAAATAGTGCATGCTGTCCCATTTTTGCATCAAAAAAAAAAAAGCTTCCTGTTGATATAACAATTATGGTATATTGAAAAAAGCATTAGTTATTACATACATAATAGTCATCCTTTAGAAAACAATTTTAATTTCTCCAAAATCAGCAAATAACTTAGTAATTTGTGTTGCCAAAGTGCACTCAACTCAATCCTATTTGAGAAACGCGCACCAAAAGGTGAAATATCAATCAGCCACAGATATCAACACAAAATGTCACTAGTTGAGTTATTTTATGGTTAGAGAAGGAGCAAAAAAAACATTTCATACAGCCTAATGTATCAAACACAAATATTATGAACGGATATTGGTGTCTTACTTTGATGATTAAATTTTGGGGTTTAAGGGTTAAACAAAATTTGCTCAGTACTATTTAATGTGGAAGTTCAAAAAGTAATTTCGTCCTTCGACTAAACATTTTTGACAAAAATACTTTGTTTGGTTTTTGGTACAGTTCCTACATCTGCCTTTTGTGAAAGTAGGCAGATGTCCCACCAGATCGTAACGAGTAGTGTCATCAGGCCTTTCTTCCAACCGGTTTCTTTACCTTTTTTTACAGATTTGGAGAGAGCATCAGACTGTAGCTCAGAAGAACTCTCAAAACAAAAAGCGCCACGCAAAACTTTTTGAGGGGCATCATTTTTTGTTTACCATTGTTCTTCAGTTTTTGTTTACCATTGTTCTCGCAACGGAATAACAACCAGGCGTTTTTTTACGCTGATGTCCAGGATCTGTGAGAATAGTGTTAAATACCAACGATGAAATCCATTTGGTACAATGCAACTATAACAGTTGTTTGCCGTAAACCAATGTCGTCAAGATTTTATGAACGTCGGTCTATTTTAAATATTGATGATGTGTCTTCCGCAAATAATACCATCTTGTTTTTAAGTAATTGGGGCTAATCATTTACGTAAACTATAAAAAGAAATGGACCCAATATTGAGCCCTGAGGAACGCCCATTGACATTTCCGACCCTAGTGAGTTTACATCGTTTACCTGAACTTTAACCCATCTGCCCTAACAAGTATGAACTAAGTAAATCAAGGGCTCTATTCCTTATCCCATAGTGCTCTAGTTTCAACACAAGCGTCTCATGGTTAACGCTGTCGAACGCCTTCGAGAGGTCGCAGAATATTCCAATGGCATCTTGCGACTTTTCCCAGGCGTTAAAAATGTTCTGTATTAGCATTCCGGCGTCAGTTGTACAACGCCCTGTGGTGAAGCCGTACTGGTGTTCATGAAAGATGGAATTTTGATAAAAGTGACATAACATCTGACTAAGCATTAACTTTTCAAACACCTTACTGAGAACTGGTAGAATTGACACCGGCCTATAATTGTTGGTTTCTTGAGAATCACCCGATTTGAAAAATGGAATGACTACTGTGTTTCATGAGATCCGGAAGTACTCCTTGGTCTACACAGTTAAATATGAAAGCCAAGTAGGAGCAATAGTTTCAATGATAGATCTACAAACTTTTATAATTCTATAATTTCTTCTTGCTCGGGTTAAAATATGTCGCTCTCTGTTCTAAGGCGGTACCCAAAAAATGCTTCACTGGAGACTGGATTGATGGTTTTTGAAATGTGCTATTCATACCTTGTTGTAAACAAGTTAAAACATCATCCCAGTGTGTGTAATCGTTATCTGCACCCAATGAACGCAGTGCCTCTTCTATTGTTTTATTGTAGCGTTTGACTTGTCCGTTCGACCTCGGATTGCTATTGTGTGCCCGAATGTTTCTGCTGTCACAAAATGTTTGAAATGCCTTTGCCGTAAAAGCAGTACCAGCGTCAGTAATGAGTCTTCGCGGATTGCCAAAAATCTTAACCAAGTGGTCTAATTCTTTTATGACGCAAGCAGTGCTTGATCACGCACCGGAAATATAAAGACGAACTTTGTAAACGCATCAACAAGTACCAGAATATGACAATTGTCTTTTGATGATTTCACAAATGGTCTATATGGAGGGTATGAAAGGGGTGAGCATATTGTTACGAGCTTGGGGTTCGCGACAATAAAAACAGCCGATTTAATAACCAAAATGACACTTTAATTTTAAAACACTAATTACAACTTTAAACTCACTAATTATTAAACACAAGTTCACCACTGATCACTTTATTCGCACTTGAAGATCGCTTCCGAAGTATTCGCTTGTATCGCAAATCCAATACTGACTCGGTCGCGGACTACGCACTCCTTATATAGGACAGTTAGTTCTAGAAACTTCTATTCTCGAAACACCTGGAATGTACTCGTAACTACCGCTACCGACTGACCAGATATCGAGAAGTGTAGAATGTTCTGGCAAAGAAATGTCTAGAAGGTACTTGACTCTACTAGTTCTGCTACTCGATACTAGATGGCGCTAGTAGTAACTTAATGTACCCGA
>NDFZ01002075.1:0-16284 GCA_002192655.3 Mamestra configurata | reverse complement strand
TATTATAATCGAGGCTTTAAAATTGTTGTCATTGTGTAAATTATTTTGTTAGATTTTTCACAAATATGTGTTTAGTTAGCGAAGGAAATGTGTTCTAATTTTATTATTGAATCGGAAAATTAAGATGCGATACATTCTTTATTAATAAAAATCCGGATGTCTTTGATCAAAATGCATCCAAATTAGTATTTAAACATTTTCAGAATCCCCAATATGTTAGTGATAAGAATCTCTTTATAAACTTACACAAATCTAGTAACAAAACGCCTAAATTCCCTTAAACAAACCCATTGTTAGCGGAGGTACGCAGGCAAGGCGGTGTTGGCAGCAAAGCAGGTGCCAACTCGAGTTCCATTCAATATGGCCCTATTGTACCATTATGGGTAATCGAGATACATTCGGAACGAGATGAGGTGTCGAATTTATTACTAATATTGCCTTGTACGTGGGCTATTTGCTATTATTATTGTGCAAGCAGTTTTGGTATTGGAAAAAGTATGATAAGCTCAGGTGCGAAGTGGATGCTTATTCTGGATGTGGTTTGGTATCGAGTTAATGTGGAAATGTTGTGGAAAAATGATGGCATGTTTNGCTTATTCTGGATGTGGTTTGGTATCGAGTTAATGTGGAAATGTTGTGGAAAAATGATGGCATGTTTTTTACTATGGAGGAGTATGTTTGGAAAAGGAAAAGACAGAAGATCTCATCTACTTGTTGATGCGGGCCTCCATAGCGACACGGTAGAGACATTTTTTGACACCAACAAAATATAGTCTTTCCATACTAATAGTCTTTGAACTATGACTAAGAATGGAATAACTATATACAATTAGAATTTTTGAGTTGTTTAAGGTTATTAAGGTAAGCTCTGAGTAATTTTGACAGTTGCTACGGAAAGTCAGAAGCCAGAAAATCTGACACCAGTCTTGTCAAGGGGCGTTGTGTTACCCAGTTACTTCGTCGAGTCGAAGCTCAAAAGTCTTGAGGATAGACGCTGAGTTGTCTGTCGGTCTTCTATCGGTTACATTTTGGGGAGTGTGCGACGGAATTGCATAGTTTAATTCCGCCAAGCCCCTTTCATTATCGGGCCACAAGACATATAGCGACCGGTACATGGTGGACAACCCACCCACACGCATAAATCGTTTTGGGAACACATTCATTGTGCGTACAGTNCTATCGGTTACATTTTGGGGAGTGTGCGACGGAATTGCATAGTTTAATTCCGCCAAGCCCGTTCCATCATCGGACCACAAGACATACAGCGACCGGTACATGGTGGACAACCCACCCACACGCATAAATCGTTTTGGGAACACATTCATTGTGTGTACAGCTAAGGAGTGGAATTCCCTGACAGAGTCTGTGTTTCCTGATAGCTATAACCTGGGAGTCTTTATGTCAAAAGTGAATAGGTTACTTCTAGGCAAGCGTACTCCATCTTCGACCACATAATCGCTTACCATCAGGTGAGATAGTGGTCAAAGACGTGCCTAACAATAGTAAAAAAAAAAGTTATCTGGTTGTCGAGGTCAGATGGGCAGTCCTTGTGAAGCACTGGTACTCAGCTGCGCTTAGTTACCCCAAACTTAACAGCTTTCTTATCATACAACNAGACGTGCCTAACAATAGTAAAAAAAAAAGTTATCTGGTTGTCGAGGTCAGATGGGCAGTCCTTGTGAAGCACTGGTACTCAGCTGCGCTTAGTTACCCCAAACTTAACAGCTTTATTAACGTTTTTTTTTATTATTCCTGCTGAACTATACCCACTAACGTCTCATTATATAATAAATACCCTCTCATATGTATATTTATGTACTAACTTTATGATACCAAATTCCGCTGGCCATGTCTATAAAACCGAAAGCACTTTAGGTCATAAAGTGTCCCCTAGCCTTTCATAGGGGATGTTTAGTAGGGTGAGCTCACCGATCGCACAGCTACATACATGTTTTTAAAGACTTAGCATTTTTGTGGACGGCCATCAATGCTTTACTACTTGCTCGTTTGAGACATTGTTANAAGTGTCCCCTAGCCTTTCATAGGGGATGTTTAGTAGGGTGAGCTCACCGATCGCACAGCTACATTCATGTTTTTAAAGACTTAGCATTTTTGTGGACGGCCATCAATGCTTTACTACTTGCTCGTTTGAGACATTGTTGGATCTTAGCTTAGCAATATAGTTTCAACTGGAAACCATAAAATACTCGGGTTTTTTATTATTGATAGATTTGCGTTAGACCACTATATCACGTGGATCACTCTTCTCTAGAAGTAACCTGTTCGCCATTTCGATGTCTTTGGAGCTTTGACCCTCGACTTAAGGACCCCAGGTTGTAGTTTGATAGCTACAACGTGGGATCTTCAAGTCAAGAGTGAACAGGTTACTGACTTCAGCAAGGAAATCCAGTCTTTAGTTGTATGCCCACATTTAAGCATTCCAAATGTTTTGTGCGTATCGTTGGGATGTTCACTGTTTTGAAGTCTTTGCAGCTTTAACTTGACCAGGACATCATTCTCGATGAACTGCTTGGCTGGACTTAGAGTGGCCGTCATCAGCCTGATATAATCCTTTTTTTCAAATAGAATCTTTCTCATCCGTAAGATGAATTGAGGATTAATTGAAGATCTATCTGAATTTCGGATACCTTTCGCATCATCTTTAACGACGCGTCGGTGCCGCTTAGACGCTCCGCTACAAAATCAAAATCAAATTCAAAAGTCATTTATTCAAATTAGGCTGAGTGCCAGCACTTTTTGAACGTCAAAGTTCTACATAAAGACAGTCCCCCAAAACGCCCGCCTGTCACCACTTCCTAGTGTTTTAGCTGGGAAGAAGAAGTGGCGCAACAAACTCCCCAGCAACACATCTGTCTGTTAAGTTATAAAAACATGAATTTATACAGCAGTAAGCAAAGTTTACAAAACATGACACAGAAAATGATATGTCTAATGTGTAAATAAAATTTTATGAAATTAATTAACACTTGTAAGCTAGCACACTCCATTATGCCATCAAAAAAACCAAACAAACTCAAGCATTAACAAGTAAATCAAACTAATTAAGCCTCCAGGCATTAATAGTGTGCCCGCTTACACGTGCAATGGTATAATCAAGATTGTGACTGGAACCACAAGTGATGAACTAGAGCCAACGTAGTTATTATTATAAACTGTAGGTTTATCGTTATAACAATAATAATAAAAAAAAAACATGACCAGCAAGGCGACCAGCTACCACAAGCAGCACCCGTTCACGAGCATAACGCAAAGATCAGCCATTACCCCCCTCGCCATGTTTGAGGGAAGAAGGTAACCCGACCTCTGACGCTACCGCAAGCAGAGACATCTAAGGGAGCATGACGAACTTGCTGCCGGTTGTTCAGGCAAGAATAATATAAAAAAGCTATAGGACAATACTAGTTCATCATATGTTGCAATACAACTCATTAACAAACAATTGTAATGAGTAGATTATGTCAGACAGTCGCGTTAACGTGATTATAACTAAAATAATGAAACATTGACGCGGCGTTATCGCAGCGTATACTTCGAAAAGCCAACGCAATGTGCGAAGGGTACTTTACCTTTTTAAAGAGGTACCTAGTTTACAAATATTTTGTTTGGTCTTTTGTTATAACATTGTTGTTTATCACGTTTTACCACTTTCATTTAATTTCGTTTTTGCGTTTTGTGGTCAAGGAAGACTGATTGGCTCGTGACCACAGCCGCTGAAATGTTCACTTTTATAGCAATGCCAGAACGTTAACAGTTTTTGTTTATTTATAGAACCTTTATTTTGCGCGGTGGGCATATCTTTGTACGTAGACACGTAGGTATACGTGTAGAGTCATAAGCTACCCACGCAAGTCGTAAAAGTTGATTGGCTTAAGGATTAGGTTCCCTTCCAACCAGTAGGTACGTCTGGTTACCTACAAGGTCATATATTTACTTATTCACTGGTAGTTCTTACAAAAAATTGGTATATTTATGTTTTTAGTATAATAACACTAGCTACCCGGCGCGGCTTCACAAGTTTACAATTAATAACACCGTCATCACTCAGCCATTTTGTACAAAAGATATATGTTAATAAAATAAAAAAAACCGTCCTCGTTTAGCGTTCTTTCTACAACTGAAAACATTGTCAGGGTCCGTTGCGCGATTTAAAAGAAGAAAATGGGGACACAGACACATGCAGACGGCGACTTTATTTAATAATATTGTGTCATGGAGATGGGATCTCCAGTTTATTTCGTATCGATGTATTTGGATGCAAGCTTGCAAGCATACTGGAGGACTCTGGATCGAACTCACCTAATAAATCAGCAACCCACTAATTGTAACTTCACATAATACATTGTTCTGTACACTAGGCGCCCGAAGTTTCGCAGCATTAGCAGGCAACTTAGTATAGTAACGGATGAACATGTGTGGCGTGGTGTACCGCTGATGTATTTACGACGCACCCGACCTGACGTGTAGTCTCATCCGCGTAATTTAATCGGCATTATGATGCCGACTTTGTAATTAATTACTACTTACTTAATTATCTACTTTATATTTCGGAATGGACAAAACCNACCTGACGTGTAGTCTCATCCGCGTAATTTAATCGGCATTATGATGCCGACTTTGTAATTAATTAACTCTCTACTTTATATTTCGGAATGGACAAAACTCCTGCAATATTGAAATACACAAACTGACTGCAGGAGTTTCTGCTTGCCTTATTTTGAACTGAAATCACTACAGCATTTGTATGGAGTTAATTTAAATTTCAAACTGCTCTGAAAACGCTCGGACTGCATTTTGTCTTAAATACCTGTTGCGTTCTCTTTGCTAAGACTCAACACCCAAAATTGTAAGAAACCTTTACATACTTTCATGTATGACCTGTTTTTAATAACTTTTCTCCTTGACGTTTGTGTTTACTACGTTTTTTTTATTAATCTAGTTGTTTACCTTGGCTGCGTGGGGTCCGAGTGCTCATGCGTTATATAAAGAACTTTCTAAATGCTTAGTTGACACTTCGCGTGACCCAAGGACTGGCTTTTACTTCGGACAGAGGATAAGCATTGCTATACAACGTAGCAATGCCGCCAGTCTTTTGGGCTCACTTTCAGACTAATTTTTTGACGCCATATTTTAGTTCGGAGTTTTTATTTTTATTTTTAGTGTATATTTTGTTAGATTAGTATTTAAAATATGAAATCCTCAGTTGTTTACCGATTAGAATTTTTATTTTAGCTACATACCTACTGTAGTAAATAATTTTATACATACTTCAAGTTCTTAATTCACTAGTTGGTTGCATAAGAAAAACTATTAGGAATATCGGTATGATAACATCATGTTTTCGTTAACCAGTTACGACATTTTTGGCGAATATGGCTCCATACAAATATAATTTTTACTTCTTTGCAATATCACTTTCATAATTTACGACCCCATGCAATGATAAAATAAGCATTTGATGTATTCAAAAAGTCTCATAAGTCATAGGTGACTTCCCCATAAAGCTTCGTCGATAAACCATAAAATGTTTATACCTGCCAGTCATGATGCCGTAATGTTTATACTTTGTTTTGTGGATATTATGTATTGTGGTGAACATAGTTACTTTTTGCTTGGTTACTGACTATGGCCTGATGTTCACGATCGACAAAATAGTGTGGTCATCTTTAGGTCAGAAAATATAAAAGGAGTTGGTTTTATGAACTTTTTAACGTTTGCTGTCACTGAAAATCACCACTGTTGTTGTTACTATGTTAATACTATCTTGCATTAAGCTAAGTGACGACCGATTATATTCGAATAACCATATTTTTTTAGAATATTTGTGCAAGTTATAGTTATTAGTTAGTGTGTAGTTATTAAAGTGTACTTATTTATGTACCTCGTGATCAATTCACCCAAGCCTTCAATTCGACATGTTTACAGAATCGACTGGCTGATTTTAGTGTGTTCACACACTAAAATCTGACATTACTATTTGGCGACTTCAATTATTATTTGGCATCTTCAACCAGTACGTCATAAATGTCAAATTCAAACGTAAAATTTGATAATATGTAATGCATATACTCGCTATACATTGCCGCTGAAAGTATCATGTGCGTACAGCCTAAACTGTAAAAGCGTTTATGACCGCATCATTGTGGGGTATTCATTCGCATAGGAAGCTATTTAGTTGATACTACAACCGCTTAATGTTTATGCGTTTAGGCCGAGTTGATATCGTTATCTCCCAACGTCCATGTTTTTGTTTTTAACGACTTTTGAGGTGAGAGCGAAAATTCACGCTGAATATTTGAATTTCATGTTTGAATGCGGTTTTAAAACTGTTATGTGGATGTTACAGGGTAAACGTGGCACTTGGTATTTGAATAGAACAGTTTCATTTACATACAGGGTTATGCAACGCCTTTTCCCATGGAAGTAGGTTGAAACTACTCTTCGTGTTACGATCCTTACCCACTGCAATTGCCTTTTTCACAATCATCCTTGGTATCACCCATAAATGTGGGTGTATGATTATGTTTGTTTCATATTTTTCTTATGGAAAAGCTACCTATGGTAGGCGTCAGATATACTTGCAATAAAGTACATTGACTTTTCCCAAAAATCCCTTCGTAGATACCCCAAAAGAAAATTATGAACCGTTTTTTATTACTATAAAACGTAAACGATCACGATAGAAGACGATTCAGGACAGTTTTATGTTTTATTTCTGTTTTTGATGGAAGTCAATAAATGTATGTGGGTCAATGACCGTTATTGCACATTTATCTGGCGCCTAGTAAAGGTGTATATTCATTTTGATAACCAATTGGACTGTTTGTTTTCTCAGAAACATGTTTTTATTGTTACATGAAGTAAATCGTTATAGATATTTTTACAATTTCCATGAGAGCTCTTATTTTGGTGCCACTATCGTATTCCGATTTGGTAAAGTGACATCCCAATCTCAATAACAGTTGTGAACGTTCAAACTGTAGAAGATTGAGATGCGCTACCGAAGTGATAATCCTTACTCGTTCAATGTTCTTTTTTGATTTATTTCATTGCCTCAGCAGTTGGGGGTCTACAACAGTTGAATCGTTTACACAGCTTGTAGTAAAAATAAAGTTGTACGCTACGGAAACGTCATAAGTCCTAAGCATTTTCGACTTTCGACCCACGAAATGAGAGAAGATCAAAACTTCAAACACCCACGTAGATATATGAAATAACGTTGTAATAATGCAAACATGCTAAACAGTTTGCACCCTTAAAACTTGGAGATCGCACTGAAATGCCAGCAGGTAGCCCAGAGGCTTGTGTCGTTGTGGTCTTAGACAAATGGATAAGTGACGAGCTGACGGCGGTTTGAGTAAATGTTTTAAGAGCCCAAATATTCAAAATATTTTAAGGTAAGTATTACCTAAAATTCGCTAAAAAAATTTTGAATATTGCGGATGTATGAGGAACTAGACAATGGCATGTTTATTGACATAGATATTTACAACTGTTTTAATAAATACTTAACTAACTATATACACTTAAAATAAAAATAAAGACCCCTCCTAACTATAATATGGCGTCAAAAATGGCATTGTTTATTTATTTAAACTTTGTTTTCAGTAGTGGTACATACGCATACTAAGTGCAACGAGGCATTCTGTATCAGTCAATCTTTGTGTTAAAAAGGTCACAATATGTAGGTGTAAATAAATAATATTTAAGATCGAAATGAAACATGAGCAAACAAAAAAAAAACCGGACAAGTGCGAGTCTGACTCGCGTACCGAGGGTTCCGATCGAGTCGTGATTTTTCCGAGTATACATCACCTACGGAAGTTTATTAACTAAAAAAGCACTCTCATTAAGCTACACTATGAAAACAAAATAGCAAGTAACATTGAAGGATAAACTTAACTTTAATTGTTAAAAAAATGTTCTCCGATACAATGTACGTTACGGTCAATGCTTCAACCAAAACTATATGTTTGTAATCGCAAAAAATGTTTTCTTTGTATGATTTAGCTACGAATTTCCAATCTTCCTTTACTTGTACTATAAGAACTATCTTCTTGCCAAATTTCATGATTTTAGCTCAACGGAAAGTCCCCTATAGGCTTTAATTCCCTTGCGAGCGTCAAAAAATGCGCCATAAACGGAGCATAAACGGCCTTATCTTTAGATTGCGTTGGTTAAGAAGTTTGATTTTTTCACTGCTCCAAGGAGAAGCAGACTTGCGTATTTGATATTAGTAGTAATTTCAGCTTGATTACTTCACACGTTCCTGAGAAAAAGAGTATTGACAGACCGACAGACGGACAACAAAGTGATCCAATAAGGGTTCCGTTTTTGTCGTCTAAGTTATGGAACCCTAAAAAATGAATGAAATGAATAGATTTAAAATAATACCTACGTTATATAAAATTATTTTGTTCATGAATGATGTATCAATAAACCTTTTGGACAATGGTGTTCACTCTACGGGATGGTAACTGACTATCACAAAACAGAATTTCTTAATGTTATGTAGTGAACTTTAGACTTACTTAGGGTTACGATTGGGATGTATTTCAGTTTCCCGTGGAAGAAAAATTCTAATAATTGTATTTTATCTTGTTGGCTTAGTATTCCTTTCAAAAGTGTAAATCCTCTTTCACACACATGTACTGAAGAACTAAAATCAGTCGCTCCTGCAAACAAAACCACTTTCGTAATCACAAAAACAAAGACTGACTGCAACACAGCTGTCAAATGAAAGTCCCATTTCTCTTTACACTTAAACCACACACATGTTCCCTTGTGGTCCAGTTTACAGCAGTCCTTTGTTTCTAGGCGTCGCCCGCGGGCTGTCATCAGCCGTTAAACGTCGGCCATTCCCGTGTTGCTTTGTTAATTTCATACCAGTCTGAATTCGTCCTTCGGCGAGACGGGCGAACAAATTTATTTTACGGCTGTGGGCAAAATTACCTTGTAACGTGTCTATGAGTCTTATTATCGGAGAATTTGTTTGAGTTTTTGGAAGGTGTTGTTGAGTTGGTCGGTTTAGTGGGCAATTGTTTCTTGAGCTGTCTACATGTTTTCATAAGTTGGAAAATGTGTTAANTATTATCGGAGAATTTGTTTGAGTTTTTGGAAGGTGTTGTTGAGTTGGTCGGTTTAGTGGGCAATGTTTCTTGAGCTGTCTACATGTTTTCATAATTTGGAAAATGTGTCACAAAAATATCATTGCATGAGCCTGTACTATTTGTGGGATAAAACATAATCCACACGACCGAATTTCGATCACGGCGGCCTTTCTCAACAGAGATTAGCCATGTACGCAGGAGATAAAATAGTGCACAAGTTTGTGCACAGGTGCATTCCGATGTCCGATGGGACGGCAATCCGACATAACCGTGAGAAATCAGGAGCTCGACCAACGGTCTACATACTTTTCGAGCTGACACTGAAAAAATCCTGATAGAAAAGCCCCGTGACACTTTTTATCCGACCTGGGACGGGGTCGGGTCCAGAACCCCACACTGGGCAGTTGTGCTTACGACCACGTGACCAAAAGACCAGAGCACTGAAACATGTGAATAATGCAGGGCTAGCAGGGCTAAAGCTTCCCTTAAACCCTTCCCCCTCGTTCCGCTTACTTCGGTCTTGTTCGATTTTTTACGAGTCCTTTGAGCTGCAGTCCAGATAAGACTACCATCTTTTCTGGGCCCGTTTATATAAAAGCGATTGCTCAACTGCATGTGGCTGTCAGTCATTAGCTTAAAAGCATCAGAAAAACAATAGAGAAAGCAAAAGAAAAGTCGTTCATTCCTAAGTTGCCGATGTTTCAATCGAGCTCATTAGATTAATTGCTGCGAGTAACAAGATACTTACCTACTGTGCGAACTAATTATTGAGATTGCACTTTAGTGCTAGAGTATTCCTGCAAAGTGTAAAGTGCTAAGAGGAACACTCATTAACCGGCTAACTCATTAAAAATCCAAGCATATTGAAATAACCACATGCTTCCTCTTATTATCGTTAATTCAGTTTTCTTTACTTATTTCGTACATATTGAAATATTTCTTAAATACTCACACAAGTAAAAATAAAAACAACAAAATCAAAAAAAAAACATAATTAGTAGTTATTCTGAATTCAAATTCATTCATCAAATTAGCATGCGGTTAATTTTATAAATAAGCCAGTCATTTTCATTATTTTGGCAACATTAGGGTATTTGACTAGTACCTATAACAATTTACATTTATGAATATTTATTTGAAGGATGTTACTAAGATACATACGATTTGGGTAAAATAAAAAACTGTTCCGTACGCGTGGGAGCGCCAACACCATCCTGAACGTGCTCAGCCACAAGCTCGACAGCCCCCTTCTGTGGCACTGGGTTCAAGCACAAGTGCGTTTGCCCGAGGCCCCAGAGGGTGGTAAATACTTAAATTTATTTCTAAATATAACTAACATAGTTTTTAAGTTGTACTACTAACAATATTATGGGCCTAAAATGTCTGAAATAAAGAGGTTTTTTTATTTTATTTTATTTTTTATTTAATAAATGGGTGGAAAAACAGAGAAGTTTCACTCTTTTGAAGTTAGGGCGAGGACGGTTCTGATTCACTAAAGACTTGCGAGTGACGTGACACGCCACGAGCTTACTCTGTTTATCATGGACTCACATTCACAACTCCATAATTTTTCTTGCTTTTTCTCTTGGTTTTGGGAAATGTAATAAAAAACGTCCAGTATAATCCAGGGTATCTGTCCCTATCCCTAGTGCATTGGAACTTCACTACGGTTGGAACTATCAGTCGCATAGTCGTATGCAGCCATATTCATATAAAATACCCACCGAATTGAGAAACTCCTCCTTTTTTGGAAGTCGGTTAAAAACGTTTTAATAACCAAATGAAATGAATGTTTTACTAATTATTGGCAAATTCTTCATTTTGATTTGAGTAGCAGAAACACAAACATTGACTGGCAGATAATGCCTACATTATATAGGCATTGTCTTCCAATCAACTTTTGGGTTAAAAAATTCTAATTTTCTTTAAAGACTTTAGATGAATTAAGATAGTATAAAAAGTTTTGGATACATAAGGCTGTCGGTCATTTTATGAGATGTAACTAATTTGAATAATTAATTTGAAAATACAAACTCTTTTGAATATTGTATAACGTGCACACTACTATATCGTTATGAATGTGTGTTGCGCACAACATAAATTCATCACGAAATAGTAACCAAGTCAAATAAAAACTTAAATGGATATAATAAAATCATTCTTTTAATTCAAAATTACATAGTAATAAGTAAATTTGGTCAAAAATGTAGTAACACATAGTTAGGCACATTGATTCCAGTGGAAAAGTCAGCTATCGGAAAATTGAACAATTTATCCGAATTTTTCGTTTCAAAATGGCGGTGACTGTATGGAAACTCGCAAGAGCCGGACTCATCTTGAGAGATTGCAATTCTCTTTTAAGGGTAGGGCTGTCTCGCATTTCTTACGAAATAGTTTATTAAAAAAGGAAGAGTTTCGAGTTTATTATAATTTGGTTTTAAATTCAGAATGGTGTGCGCTTCTTATATAATATTAGTAGAGCCGTGATGACGTTAACGCACACATCACATACCGCCCTCTAATCTATAGGACTCAGAACGTTCCAGTCAACTTGTAATTTTTCTTTGGATTTAATACTGTACAGGTTTTCAGTACTGGTTATATTTCTTTCACCTAGTTTTCTCTAGAGCGCATCATATGACAGAACACAGAACCAGGAAAAAACTGACATACACGCGCTATCTAACATTATCTTACAATTAAACATCTAATGGAGTTGAATTCCATTAACAGTCGACGTAGATGTCCTTCTTGCTCTTAAATGGCTATACCAGTTTTAGTGATGTTGCAGTTATTTGTCTAGGATTCGAAGACTGACTATGGCCGCCTATTGGTATAAAACTGTGAACCAGAATCGTGCCTATGTTTTAGAAAATAATATAAGACACATCAATTAATAACAAATTGTAAATGCGTTCCAGATTTTAAATGTTGATTCTTAGGCTAAGATGCGTGCCAACCCTAGCATTCTTGCAGTACTTTATTGCTCGCTTCATTAAGCAAAAAGTATGCTGATGTTACGATCGAGGAAAACAAGCAATTAATTAGTTTAAGTAATTGGTAGCTAGTATCTGGACCCCGTAACTTTGCCCATTCCAAATAAATCCTTTAACTGCTTGAATAATGTATGAAAGATTTTCTTTGGAAACTTTCAGATGGAAAAATCGCGATTCTTAGCGTTTGTTTTGTTGATTTGTTGTATTTGGGCCTTGATTGGGTTGACGCAGGGCGGTAAAACATTGATGTTTACTTGAAGTTCAGCTTGTTAGAGAAAGTTAATGTAATTTCTGCTTAGATATTTGCTCACTAAATGAGGTAAAATTTTCATGTAACATAAATGCGAGGATAATTATTATTTACATGAAATTTATACTTCAGAGTACCTTCGGTATACTGAGAAGAAACTACCTCTAATGTCGTTACTAAAAAAGTACAAGTAAAGTCAATTCTCGTATTTAGAAAGTTAAATAAAAGTACATAAAAAAAGTCAAGAGCGAGTTTCTGAGAAACAGGTCGTGTACAAACAGACATGATAACTTTTCGATGAAGTTTTTCTTGTAAAAAAAGAGTAACAGTGTTATCCGTCCCAAAAGTTTTAACGACGTCTGTGATCCGCCGCGGTGGAACGAAAACTAGTCATCGTTTGCTGAAGGCCGACTTACTAGTCGTTCTTACAACAGTTTTTTGATGTGGAGGAGTTTATCTGTCGAATGTTATTTGGATATTTGGGTGTGTAGTATCTAGCCAATCTCTGTAACATTCGTATTTGCAAGAAATTAAACGCTTTTAACTTTATTTATCTAGCCAATATTTGTTAGTAGGTAAGTTTTCAATGTCGATGTTCAATTGATCAATTAACTTTTTTTTAAGGATGGGAAATCATCAAATGACTTCTTCCGCTCTGGGTGAAGCGGATGGGTTTTAGTCAGTAAGAGTCTAACACGCCCGTCAGACTGTTACTGACTAAAACCCATCCGTGTTCCTTCCAAAGCCCTTTGCGTTCCAGGGCTGCGGTGACACTTTCGAACAAATTGCGCAACCCTGGCAGGTGTTCAATTAACTTGAATGAAGTACATAGACAGATTTGAAAACATTTTAACGATCATTTATGATGATGTAGCGAGTGTTTCATTTTCAGCACGTTAAACCTAGGTTAGCCCTTATTAACAGATTAATAAAATTTAAATGCTTATATTCAACCTTACGACCCTGTCAACTGGGTTTATTTTACAGGCTGAACCCAGTGCCTTTTTTACAGAAAGAAAGTTAAAAAAGCTTTTTAACAGTCGTCGCGAAGTCGCGGAATATAATTAAAATGTATTATGAATTAAGAAATTAAGACTGTCGAAACTTAAATTAGAAGCGAAAACAGCCGAATTAAATTACAGCCACATTGAAATTCGCGAGCGAATTCAAACTGCACACGCGTCTCGAAGCACAACCTCCGGCCGACGACGATTTCACGCTACAACTATTCCACTCCTACGTTGACTTTTAACGCACGTTTGTTGCTAAGAAATTTCGCTTTAAATTCTCATTCCGTTAACAAAATGTAAACAGAAAGTTCTGGCTGAAGGCGCTAGGGGGCGGAGGAAGCGCGGCCCGTTTGCACTGCTCCACTGATATAATTGAAATTTTGTTCAACGCCGCTCCTCCAGTAGCTGTCCCCTCATTTAAGTCGTAATGGGAGTATGCTAATAAATTTTCCTACTTGGCTATTTTGTTTATTATGACGGCAATTTTTGTGGCGTTCATTTGTCCCAGTTTATGAATTGGATTGTCGATTTGCAGAAATGTTGTTTTAATCAAATCTTTTCGGTTTTTGACGGGTTTGGGATGTTTATTATTCAAGGGAAAACTTTCCTCCAATTTTCTATCGTCGTCAATGTCGATAGCCGTCAAATATTTACCCAAGTCCAAGGAATATTGTTCAACAATAACAATACAGAATTAAAGGAAGTCAAAGCAATCAATTTCCTTGACCTTGAACAGTAACTTAGCTTCATTTAACCCCCAATTTCCCAAAACAAAGTTAGAGAAAACAAATAAAATATGAACTTCAATATTGACCAATGGTGTTAGATTGTTGATTATATTAATTTAAACTTAGAATTAGGGTTGTTTCACAAAAACCGTTTGATTTGGGTTTTACGAAGTTTCGTGATGAGGGTTCTCGAATGATCCAGAGTGCTTTTAATTCCTGACGAAGCGTTTATTCGTTTTCGGTTTTATTGCTTCTCTTCAATGTTAATTTGTTACTATTCATTGCATTTTGTTGAATAGTTTAAACTATAGAATTAAATTACGTACAAGATAATCAATCAATAGTTTTTTTTTTTTAAGATATGGTAATATTATTGGTGGAAGATCTTTAATATATATGAAAAAAGATCTTAGTTTACATAGCCCAAATGTAGTTTCTAGCTAGCTGTCTAGCTATTAAGTTAATTAAACTTAATTCACTCAAGAACATACAATTACCTAACTTATATTATTTGCCATTTTCAGACCTTCCATTTAAATTACACGCCATAAACATTTATGTATCTCAGAACATATCTGTTTTCTTGAGCATTTAGCTGCAATCAACGCGCGCACGCTACATAATGCCGAAATTGCTCAATTTCCTGCCCAAGACTCAACTCCGCTTAACGTCTTTATGAAAACTAACTTTACAAAACTTTATTTACATTTTCCCTTCAAAGAAAGTAATTAGTTTTTAAATTATCCTTCATCGTTTACAAGGATAGTATGAGATAACGACGCGACGTCTAAAGCCCGGGGTTGTTTTAACTTCAATTTTGTATTGTCTTTATGAAAAAAGTAATTGTTTTACATTTTGCAGATGAGCAACTCCGAAATAATTGGACTTTATTGCTGACTAACATAATTTTCTTAAGAAGTTTCAAGTGATTTGTGGCTGGCGAAAGGAAATAAGGTTTTTAGTAGGTCATTTCACTTCAGNCTCCGAAATAATTGGACTTTATTGCTGACTAACATAATTTTCTTAAGAAGTTTCAAGTGATTTGTGGCTGGCGAAAGGAAATAAGGTTTTTAGTAGGTCATTTCAAAACATTAGGTAGGTACATACCTATATTTTGGTGAGCTTCACCCGTTTACCATCTGGTCAACGGGCAAAGCATTGGGGCCCAAAGCGTTCTGAAGTGGCGACTGCGCACCGCATGACGCAGTATTGGTAGGCCTTCCACAAGGTGGACCGATGCCTTAGTGGCAGCTACGGAAATCCGTTGTATGCGAGACGCACAGGGCCAGTCGGTGTTGTGATCCTTGGGGGAGGCCCATGTCCAGCAGTGGACGTCTTTTGGCTAAAATGAGGTAGATTTTGAGGAAAAATAAAAAAAACTATTTTCCGAAATCTTTTTTTATTATTGAAGATTTATGGCTAATTTACTCAAAGCGAGCTGCTGACTAGACAGTTACTCGAATCGTCTACTTGTATGACAGCAGCTCGGCTCGCCTATGCTATCTACACGGTGATAGCAGCTGCCCAGTCTCTTGCGAGTCGCAGCACACACAAAAAATCAGGTTCCGCTCGCAATTGCCTGGCTAACACTGGCGAGCTACTTACGAACGTGTCTGAACGATGCGAGTGAAGTCCGAGCTGCTGCCATGTGCGAGCTACTGTCGGCGGGCAGGCGAGTGAAAACAAAAAATGTTCAAGTAACTCGGATGCGAGCTACTATCCAACAGGCACGTGCCAGTAACTCGTAAGATACGTTAAACGATGCGAGTTACTGCACTGCAGCTTCTCGACTTTTCGCACTTTGTAAACTAGCCATTATTGACAAAAAAAGTATGAGAAGCCACTAACATTTTAAGTAGGACACCAGAATATTTGTAACCTCAAGTTTGAGAAGTCTTCGTCAAAATAACTTGAACTCCAAGCATTTAGAATTATTTGTTGTCCTTATATTAAACTAGCTGTAGCGGAAATTATCCAAAGGGAAAATACTCCCGGTATAAAAAAATGTCTATTCTAGGGCATGGTCTACTCGTGTGCCAAGCTTCATCCAAAACTGTTCAGCCCTAAAGACGTGAAGAGGTGACAAACAAACAACCTCACTTTCGTATTTATAAAGCTGGGTACTGACCGGTGTTACGGGCCGTAATGTAAAATTCGCAGCGAGCATGTTAT
>NDFZ01002074.1:0-16270 GCA_002192655.3 Mamestra configurata | reverse complement strand
GGGGAGGGGGTCATAAACACATAAAATTCGTGTGACGTAATTTATGGATGGTCCCTTAAGTCACCTGAAATCCTGAGATAATTGTGACAGAATATCAATTTGTCTCGGTCCTCAAGAGTCTGCAATGCGATTCTGTAAACCTGTCTCCATATAAGCTTAGTTGAAATGATCATGAAGTGATCTATCAATAGGGTTCCCAACCATACTGTTTAAAACAGTATTATTTCTTTTCTTTTTAATTTTTATATGTGTAACTTGGCTCTGTTACCATCTCAGTTTAATTTTAATTTTAAATTTGATATGACAAAATAATG
This sequence comes from Mamestra configurata, assembly GCA_002192655.3. Classification (NCBI taxonomy): domain Eukaryota; kingdom Metazoa; phylum Arthropoda; class Insecta; order Lepidoptera; family Noctuidae; genus Mamestra; species Mamestra configurata. The sequence continues at coordinate 15,956 of NDFZ01002074.1, read as the reverse complement.
TTATTTAATTTACAATTTAATTTAATTTACTGGAATAATCTTAATTTAATCTATTGGAATAAATTAATCTATTATTTTTTAAATTTAATATGGGTTTGCTCTTGACTCTAGTCTAGGTCATAGATGACAGAGACAAAGTCGACGATGGAGCGAGCTTACTCAGAAGAAGCCTGTTCCCTCTAATTTTGAAGAGATCAGGGTTGTATGCGTTCGGAAACACAGTTAATGTTAACAATTTCATTTTTTTTTTTTTGTAATTTAATTTAATGTAATGGATCTTATCCTATTTTTAATTGAATTCTGTGTATGTAATATTATTCTGTTTTGTAAACCTAGTAGATGTGCATTCTCTGGTCTTCCATAAATGAAGGAGCACACGTAAATGAACCATCTGTATCACTGTGACTTGTGTTGTTATGTGTATCCTTTGTTGGAGATCCAAATAAATAAATAAATTATACTTCTTTTCGCTCGTTTATACTTTTAACTGTTCTATAAAAAAAAAGAATACAAAATAGTGTTGTAGTGGTGGGACATAGAGCTTGTATTGATTCCATAACAAATTAATATGAACTTAAATTTTGGAGAACATTTTTAAATTATTATTGTGCAAGAAGCTCCAAAAAACGTGTTTTTCAATGTCAAAAAATTTAATACTGTTTACTTTTCTAAAAAAAAAACAAGGGGTTGCACTCCGGGAGTGCCGGCAGAAGTGAAAACTTGAACATTAACGTTGTGCATTTTTGATATTTTGGAATAGTTAGGGAATAATTTCGCACGAATTGCATATGCATGCATTGAGGCATACATTTTCACCGCGCGGTAGAAAGAGGGGGATATTACTTCCTCTCCTACGCCGCGCCGGCGGTCTACTTTCCCTCCGTCTTACGAATTTTCGATCAGGTCACGTGTCCTGACGCGAGTTTATCATTTTTTACCCATTCCAAAAAGTGCACAACGCCGCTAAAGAAGTTTTCACTTCAAAAACTGTTAATTTTAGTTCGCCGACCTTAACATACTTTATTTCTAGTACAAGAAGTTGGGAACCCTAGCCGTCAATGACATACAAGATGGAATGACAGTTCACTTCATGCTTACTCCAGCATAGTGTACATGCTGAGATGTTGACAGAATAGACCGGCTGATCAGTTAAATGTAGGCAATTGATGACCAGTGATCGGAATAGGTAGACTATATTCACCTAATGTTCATGGAAGTAAGTAACATAGAGTTGATAATACCTCCTGTAAAATCCCAGAATCAGAAATAGAATCATGACAATTAAAACCCGGGGTTATAAAAACATGAAGTGGACTTTGAGTATAGTTACAAATTATTGATTTGAAGAATCAAAAGAAGAAAGAGTTGTTCAAAAACAAAGCTATTTAATTTAATAGTTTTAGTAGGTACGGAACACTAAAAACATAATTAGATTCTTCAATATAATAATTTTGTCCAAATGTATTCAAAGCGCAATAAGTAATTTGCAATTTCTTAAATCCCGGGATACAATCGTCATGTTTATGGTTCCGGCTTTTTAGAGGAGGTATTATCAACTCTATGTTACTTACTTCCACGAACATTAGGTAAATATAGTCTACCTATTCCGATCTCTGGTCATGACAGATAGAAAAACAAACAAGCAAAGTTCATCTTCAGGACCGATATAGCTGCAATATATCTTAAATTTACTCTTCAGTTAATTATTTAGGCCAAAAATTTAAACCTTGTTTCTACATGTGGAGTCATCGATACGACAATAAATGAATACACTGGCAATACTATTTCATAAGAATATTTTGAAACTATTATAAATCCTGTCACCGAAATAAAAATAAATTTTCCAATTACATATGTCAAAAAAACTCATACTAGTCAAGGATAGTGACTACTATTCTGAGGAAATATTCCAAGCAGTCTGTTGCAGTTAGTGACATCAGATCTGTGATAAAACACAACATATTCGTATGAACTAGTATTGCCAGTGGTTTGATTTATTATCGTATCGTCGTCTCCACCCTGTATATAAAAAAAAAACCACTTGGGAGTTGACCCTACTTTTTTGATGTTAAAAACTCAGCAAGACATCACTTTTAAAAAAAAAAAATTAAAATTTATAACCAAAAAAAAATCAAAAAATATATTAACAAAAAAAAATATAGATATTAAATTTTATTCAGATCTTTTCCAACTAACAAACGTAAAAAAACTAGTTGATACCTGCGACTTCGTCCACGTAGAACAAAGAATTTCATCCAAAGTCCTGCCCCCCATTTCCCAAAAGCAAAAAATATCCAAAAATCCTTTCTAAGCAGATGCTTACATTATTCAGTAAATCTACATTCCAATTTTTCAAGGAGCTCGTGGCTAAATAATAACAGCCGCACCGGTCAATCTTCAAACCACGCTTGCCGAGGTTGGTCTGTGGATGGGTGACCATCTTAACATACCGAGACTCCTCCGTGCCTCGGAAAGCACGTTAAGCCGTTGGTCCCGGCTGTCATTTGTAGATCTTTGGCAGTCGTTACGGATAGTCAGAAGCCAGATAATCTGACACCAGTCTTGCCAAGGAGTACCGTGTTACCCAGTTAATGGGTTGTGGAGGTCTAGTAGGCAGCCGCTCCACTTTAAATACTAGTATGGGAGCGTTCAAGTATTACGTAACGCAATTTTAGAAGATTCTTGACCCTCCCTGCCCCCATGTAACGCGCCGTAACGTATATCAGTACCCACCTTCCCCATACCAAATTTTTAAATTAAAAAATGTCATTTCAAGAAAAATATTGATGTTTATTTTTGTTTGGCAAAATTACTACTGTTTAGTGACTGTGTAACTCGCAAATATGTTTAGTGAGCTAGCGTTAAATAAAAAAAACAATGTTACGTAACGCGTTGTTCGAACACCCCTCCCGCCCCTGTAACGCATCGTAACGTTTTACCCCCCCCTCCCCCCGAATAGCGTTACGTAATACTTGAACGCCCCCTATTCAGCTGAATCCGGTTTAACTGGAAGCCGACCCCAATATAGTTGGGAAAAGGCTAGGCAGATGATGGTGACATTCCAATTTTTACTTTCATAATTGTGTCTGTGTGTTTATAGCCCGAGATAGATTAACTGAAGAGCAAAAACTAAGTAATTCTTTCACAATATTCAATTAACTTTGACCCTCTTACTGGAATTCTCCACTTCCTCTTCTTCCCTGACCCTCTTATTCTCTTTACCCTTTGTCTTCTTGCCTACGCCCTTACCCTTGGTCCCCTTAGGGTAATACTCCTCAATTTTATGGCTGTCTTCTCCGGTGAGTGGCTCCAAGTCGATGCTCTCATCTAAAACGGTGTTCTTTGGTTTTTCTGTCAGGATTTCGTCTTCTGTGTCCGAGTGGATTACATTGGATTTTTGCTTCGGTTTTGAGGTACCAGCTGTAAAAGAAATATTTTTTGAAAACGAGAAGGTACGTAGATTTAATGATCCGGATGAACTTGCTTTACACTGAATAATACTTGTAAAAAACTTTTTTACAAAAAAATACAACCGACTTCCAAATAAAAAACACTACAAACTNTCATCTAAAACGGTGTTCTTTGGTTTTTCTGTCAGGATTTCGTCTTCTGTGTCCGAGTGGATTACATTGGATTTTTGCTTCGGTTTTGAGGTACCAGCTGTAAAAGAAATATTTTTTGAAAACGAGAAGGTACGTAGAATTAATGATCCGGATGAACTTGCTTTACACTGAAAAATACTTGTAAAAAACTTTTTTACAAAAAAATACAACCGACTTCCAAATAAAAAAAACTATAAAATAATTTTAAATTTCGGAAGTCGGCGTTTTTGGTTGTTTTTTTTTCGTTTTTTGACACAGACTTCCGAAATTTAAAGTTATTTAGTTAGTTAATTATCCTCCTGAAGCCGGTTAAAAATGTGTGCGTAAAATCGATAAATTTTCGACAATATACATGTATTAACTTAGCTACAGATCTTAAACAATTTTTTTTTTTGCATAAAACCTTTAAAAATAAAAAAAAACAAAATATTTATTGACTCCATTTCTGTTGTTTGCGACACCTCTGGGAGTCGCGACTTAAAATAAAAATAAAAACTCCTAACTAAATTAACCCTAAAATATGGCGTCAAAAAATTCATCCGCATCGCTGTCGACTGGAAGTGTACCCAAAGGACTGGCGGCATTGCCACGTTGTATGCCAATGCTTATCAGGTCCGAGGTAAAAGCCAGCCCTTGGGTCACACGGGTCGATGAACCAGGTTAAGCAGCACTTGTTAAGGTCGATCCGAGGATGACCGTTTTAACATATCGAGAGATCATAAGTATCGACTAGTTCTGGTAAGTACGGCGCTGGTTATTGTGATGAACAGGTGTGAATTTCAATGCTGATTTGCTGAACTAATCGTCATTGTTGGCTGTGGACATCTATACATGATATTGATAATTTCGTTTAGTAACGGTTTTACTTTAAAGGTGCGANATGAACAGGTGTGAATTTCAATGCTGATTTGCTGAACTAATCGTCATTGTTGGCTGTGGACATCTGTACATATCGCACCTTTAAAGTAAAACCGTTACTAAACGAAATTATGAAATTTTATAGGGGAACCAATATTAGAAAATAGTAACTTTTTTAGATAGATGGCATTGATACCTCAATTCATGAAAATTTTCGTTTAGTAACGGTTTTACTTTAAAGGTGCGACTATAAAATTTCATAATTTCGTTTAGTAACGGTTTTACTTTAAAGGTGCGATTTGTTAAACTATCTATTCTTTCTCTGTTCAGTAGCATTGACTGAAACTTTACTAAAGTTCATAATCTTAAAATAAAAATGTCTGCCCCAAGTAACTATTCCACGCGGACGAAGTCGCGGGCAAATCTAGTCAGTCTTGTGTCTGTAACTACACAGGCACACGGCAATGATTGGCGGCAACAATATGTAGCTAAGCTTCGTACGTACTGTTTTTCCCGTTCCCGTAGGAATTTCCCATTCACCTATAGCCTAAAGCCTTCCTCATGAATGTGGCTTTCACATACAAAAATAATTTTCCAAATCCGACTGGTAGTTCCAGAGATTAGGGCGTTCAAACAAACAAAATAGATTATAGTACATATATTATTAAGTATAGATTGTCAACCAGAACAACTGTGTTACATATCAAGTGTCTAGTCTAGTGGCTTTCAGTTTAGACAAAGAACCTACCCTCCTCTTCTTCATCTTGGTCTTCAACTTCCACCTCCTCATCCCGGCTGGGCTCGTCTTTATTGATGAAGAAGTTGGTGATGGGACGCTGCCATTTGGGAGTCTCCCGCGGGCAGACTGGGTTACCTCCAGAGTGGCTTTTGGATGAACTGCCTGCACTGCCTGTAAAGATATGAGAGAGATTTTGTGACGGTTTAAAAAAAGCAACATCCATATATGGGTTAGTGAACAAAACGATTAACTTATTCCTATGTCAGTAAACTTATAATCTATTAAGAAACTAGACTGTTGTTGAAAATGCATCTTCAAACAACATCACCTAACAAAGGAGAATCATACCTCGCCGCTATGGTTTTGAGGTTGGAGTTGGAGCTGACCCGCACTCTGCAGAGCAAAGAGGCAGGTTTATGTCTGACAATGGCGTGGAAGCCATCGACGTGTGCTTGTGCAAACATACCTGATGCACTGCAGAAACGGGGCAGCCCCATCAACATCCTGAACCCGTTGTTATACTGGACCCGTAGGGCGCTGATAGCCCGCTGAGTATAGTTGGTCCACAGGCTGCATGTGTAAAACACTTGGCAATAAGCTTTAAAAAGCGTTATGATTTATATTTCATATGGGTTATGGACCAAGTGAGAGGCTACTCCCGAAATTTTCTTATTCTTGTTAAACATAATAACCGGAAAATTGGGTTTTCACTGGGATTGATCCTAAAGAATAACCGCCGGAAAGGTCGATCAAGGTTAAGCAATGCTTGCCAAGGTTGGTCTCACCATCCTAAAATTCCGAGTTTCCTCCGTGCCTCGGTGCGCACGTTAAGCCGTTGGTCCCGGCTGAATCAGAATCAGAATATCATTTATTTGCAAATACGGGTAATACAAAGCCATATTTCACCATTCGGCATGCAAACATTTTCAGTATATAACACTGTTAAAATTAAATTCTTATTACATTAAATTAATTACCATGTCATTCTCATTAAAGCAGATTATTAAAATTCAAATTTTCATTAAAACATTGGCTTAATTATTACATTATACTTAAATTTAATATAGTAAATTTAAATTGTCAATAAAAGTACGTAAGAAATAAAAAATCGTGGTCCGAAGATAACTATACAAACAAACATTAAAATTCCAGGTCATAGACAATACACCAATTCAATAAATAACAATAATTCATTAATTAAAAATTCGAGGTGGTATTTATTTATTAAAATTGTCCGTTAAGAACTCAGTTACACTGTAGTATGCTTTATCTGTTAATAATTTACGAAGTCTACTTTTTAAATGCACCGTATTCAAGTCTTTCCAAGTACTTGGCAATTTATTATAAACAACTGGGGCCATGCAGTAAATACTTTTGCGCATCATAGTGGTTTGACANTGGAGTTGGAGCTGACCCGCACTCTGCAGAGCAAAGAGGCAGATTTATGTCTGACAATGGCGTGGAAGCCATCGACGTGTGCTTGTGCAAACATACCTGATGCACTGCAGAAACGGGGCAGCCCCATCAACATCCTGAACCCGTTGTTATACTGGACCCGTAGGGCGCTAGCCCGCTGAGTATAGTTGGTCCACAGGCTGCATGTGTAAAACACTTGGCAATAAGCTTTAAAAAGCGTTATGATTTATATTTCATATTGGTTATGGACCAAGTGAGAGGCTACTCCCCAAATTTTCTTATTCTTGTTAAACATAATAACCGGAAAATTGGGTTTTCACTGGGATTGATCCTAAAGAATAACCGCCGCAAAGTTCGATCAAGGTTAAGCCACGCTTGCCAAGGTTGGTCTGACCATCCTAAAATTCCGAGTTTCCTCCGTGCCTCGATGCGCACGTTAAGCCGTTGGTCCCGGCTGTCGTTTGCAGATCTTTGGCAGCTATTACGGAATGTCAGAAGCCATTAAATCTGACTCCAGACTTGCCAAGAANATAAAGCATATGCAGACGAACTCAATTTTTTGCACAATATGTCAATATGTGCTTTCCAGTTTAATGTGCAGTCTATTTGTAATCCTAAAAATTTGGTATCCGTTACTTCCTCAATATCGTCGTTGTCGTTTGCAGATCTTTGGCAGCTATTACGGAATGTCAGAAGCCATTAAATCTGACTCCAGACTTGCCAAGACCAACCGTGTTACCCAGTTAATGGGTTGTGGAAGTCTGGTAGGCAACCGCTCCACGTAAAATACTGGTATTCAGCTGAATCTGGTTTGACTGGAAGCCGACCCCAATATAGTTGGAAAAACGCTAGGCAGATGATGATGATCCCGTTGGTTGTAGTTTAATTGGGAGCCAAGTACAACTAGACCAGGTAAATGATAGAAAAAGTACTTCACCCAGAGCAATTTTTATTTAATTAGGGAAGCCTACCAGTGTTACGGATAAAACTAGACTAAACTAGGAATCACCGAGCTGGCCAAGCTATTAAAAATGGCGCCAAGTAAAGTTTATAGAATCAAATAAATCCGGCATCCGGTTTAATCCGGGAATAACATGTAATGTGGCCTTGTGGTTGAACTTATATTTTGTAGGTAGCAGCGAACCTGTTAATGCGAGTTTACTCAAACCCTAAAACTGAATAAGAGCCATTTGGTGATTATAATGGGAAACATTTTGCAATGTGATTTTTTTGAAGAACAAAAAATGTGTTTATTTATTTATTTAATTTGGCTCTTCAACACTGAGTACACTATAACATTTACGAGAAATCACTCCAGACAATTAGTTTAAGTGCCTCATCACTTAAAGAAGACTGTACTATATTGTATGCATAAACTGCTATGAAACAATATGAAAAATAATAAAATAATAATAATAAAAAATGTGATAATGAATAATAATGAAAAATTATGAAAAATAATTTCGCACTGGGTCCTCAGATCCACTTAAGATATCGCTGGCAAATAGCTACTCTATGCTAAGTGATCTGAAAGCCAATTCTCATACTTAACCTTTTGAAGGCCAGAGCACAACGCATTGGCGTGCCCCCGAAGCAGAGCCATAAAAATTCGCCATACTTTTGTCACATATTTGTGACGTTTAGCGTACAGGGCACGCACTCACTTGTCATGTATATGTGAGGATGGTGTTCAAAAAGTTAAAAAAATCTTTGATGTTGCATTTCAAAACCTTGTCAAAATATGTATACGAAAATAACAGTTGATTTTGACAGTTTAATGGCCTGTCTCACCACCAACAATTAAGTTCTCGGTTAGTTTACTTGGCAGATAATTCCATACAAATTAGCAGGTCACATCTCGGCAGATGTTCCACTTACGAATTTATTTGGAGATTAGTGGCTATTCGGAGGTTGTGAAACAGGCCCTTAGTCTCACAAAATCTTAAACTAGGGGAATGGCCCCTATTTTTTTGTGTTAAAACTCGCAAATGATGTACAGGCAGAAAATGGTATGTGAAAAAAAAAAAAAAAAAATTGATTTATTATTGTGACCTGAAGTCCCCGAACTGCTTGGCGTTGGAGCGACACTGCATCTTGCTTTACTGCTTTTGCCTGCAGCCACTGAAACATAAAAGTTATAATTGAATAACCTTTCTTCTTCTTTCTACACCCTTCCTTTAGAGGAGGCCTATGTCCAGCAGCGATCATTTGGCCTGGTATGATGATGAACCTTACTTAACTAAACTAACATTATTTGCTCAGATTCGTATGTGCGTTATGATCGCCATGCCGCGGACACAAAGCCTAAAGACTATGGTTACGTCGGCTACCTAGCATCCATTCTCATAAAATTCGAGCACTGCAATGCTACTTGGCAGTAGAAATAAATATTATAGTAGTCGTACTTCCTCGACCGAACTGCTTCACTTTAGAAGCCAAGAATTTGGATAACATAGTCGCTTCTTCTCGCAAATTAGTATTGTCACTGGGTTCTTGGTGTAAGTAGTCAATAAAACAAAGAAAATAGTTGTAAAACCCACCTTTAGATCCAACAGACGCCTTTGTTCGAGCCATTATTATGTTATTTACCCGATAGCACTTTTGTAAACAATCAATTATCACAATTTTACTTTAATAAAACTTTGGCAAATCAGCAAGTAACAAGAAAACGCGCGAAAATATTTTATTTACTGATCAAAATGACAACTGTCAAAAATTTGGTTGCGGTTTTTGTTTGACCCTTGGGCTTTTAGTTTTTGTGGAAGATTTTGCCCGTGTTATACTATGTTAGAAAAAGTACTTCAAAATGTTGATTTCCTAATAAAAAGCCACAAAATACATATTTAGGTAAAATAAACACGCTTTCTGACATAAAAAATTAAACCTTTTTTTACTCGCCAAAAACGCTGTCTGCCACTTTGGTGACGTCATATTGGTATGCAAACAAAACAATGTGGATATTCTTTTTCCGGAATTAAAAAAAAAAAACTTTGGCCCACACTAGTAATTTCTACAGTATCGTGGGTGCGTTTACAAACATACACACTCAAATACACAAACAGCCAGACCCGGGACAACTATCTGTTGGCTAAACATAATTTCTGTTCTGTACAGGAATCGAACCCGCGACACGCAGCGCAGCAGTCAATCGTCAATCGCTAAACCACTGCGCCAATAGTGTAAACAAAAAAAATGAAGAATGACGATTCTTCATTTTTTTTGTTTTTTTCGAAGGGAATGCTATAGTCTTTTGACCATATTAATATATCAATTCGGCCTTCTAGGAGATAGTCAATCCTTAAAATATATGTCCTACTTCTTACTAATATTATAAACGCGAAAGTTTGTATGTATGGATATATGGATGTATGTTTGTTACTCTTTCACGTCAGAACGGCTGAACGGATCTCGTTGAAATCTGGCAGAGAGGTTTGACACACATATGATGCTTTTTATCTCGGGAGTATGTTCCTTTGGGATAATTTTCGACAAAAACGCGGGCGGAGCCGCGGGCGGTAGCTAGTACTACAATAAAATTCTCAGCTCCACTTAACCGAGATCGCGCCTTTTTCAATTATTCCACATATTTTCAGGTGCTCGGACACTTGAGACACAAAACTACGCCAATTTACATCATAATATCCACTAGGAATCAATTTACGAATAATTAAAACAGCCGCTAAACTTCACTCGATCAAAATCCCGCCAAAAACTACGTTCTATTNTTTACATTATCGTTATCACATAAGCAGTGAGACAGCATAGGCTAACAAAAAATAAAAGAATATAACACATTATATTGATGATGTTTTTATTTTTTAATTCTATAAGAATTGGATTAAAGTAATGTCAAACTCACCTCAAATAAAAAAAAAAAAAAAAAAAAACTACGTTATTCATTCAACAATGATAGCTGTTTAGACTGAACTGACAGATGACAACTAATAGTTTTTGCCAGTTTTTGCCTCGTCATCCTATCGCGGCTCGTGCTTTGCTGTGATTTAGACAAAAATATCGACTTTTAATTTTAATATAATAAAACAATAATGTGCTTTTATGACTCAAAATCAGAATATTTAGTAGATTTCTACATACGTTTTATTTTTTTATCAAATTATATAATTTATTTCTCATTACCGAAAGTATTTTATTCAATAAAGTCGTTCATTATTCATTCGTTCTTTGCAAATTTTGTTATCTATGCCATTTTGTCAGTGCTGCCAGTTTCTGAAGATTCTCCCGATTATAGCGTATATTCCGAATGAAAGGATCGTAATGTGTGCCAACAAACCAAAATCAATATAAGTCTCCAGATTCCCATTACATATCACATTATGCGATATATAGTACAAACAAAGAGGATTACGTACGAGGGCGGCAGCTCGTACCAAATAATTTAATAATTAAATTAGAATGTCAAGATAATACCAATGAAGTTCAATTTTCTGTTCCTTCTCGATTTGGGTCAAACTCGTTCATAATCCCTTTGGTTTTTGCGATATACCGCATAATATGGCATGTAATGTGAACTTGGAGACTCATAGTGATTTTGGTTTATTGGCATAAATTGTTGCGATCCATTCATTCGGAATGCACGCTTTCATCTTGCATCTGGGTAAAACTTAAAATATGGTGTCGCAACACTGAAATATTTTCATGAACAATTTTTTCTAATTTCTGTCTGTAAACTGAAGTTTTAGAGGTTATTGTTAATAAAATAATATTTTACCAATATTATCAAACGATTGTGACTGAGTGCGAAATTACTGTTATTTCTTCATAATATGTGATTTGTTTTGAGCTGAACACCGCTTGAGGTAACCTATGTTCCACGTAATTAAGCAATTTTGATAATTTCATTTTAACGGCTTTTGATGCATTTCTTTACTGAAACAATAGTTAACAGCATTTATTATCTTTACATGTTAATCTGTTTATTTTTTGGAGCGAAACCGTGCGGTTAGTAACAGTAAAGTATTTTGCACGCCATACAATGTTTTTGTCATAAAATTCGTCAACACCAAACAATATTTTCGCCATAACACAAAATAAACTTCATTCACATTCGGCTGTTACCATAAATTTAATATATTTACTTACCGGGTATGGTATTTCTATCTTAGTTTATAAAATCTGTGTTTTAAAAGAAGCTGCCATATGGTTCTTAGAAAGTATTATCTAGTTTAGTGATTTATAGCTCGAGAGCTAAACGTCTGGTTTTCGAATCCCAGGCTAGGCAAACAGTTATTGGGCGGCTCCATCTATTCTTTCAGATTAGAAGCCCTGGACGCGTGTCCACTATCTAGACTTGGCTCCTATTACCTAAGACTTTATTGTTTTATTTAAATATGTTTTAGCTATTGTGTGACCCTATAAAATGATTTCTACAATAAATTCAAAGGGCTATGATTCTTACATACTCCTTTTGTTTGTTTGTCCTTTTGTTACTGTCACCGGAAAATCGCAGACTCCGTAAGATTGTAATAAATCTTGACTAAAATGTAATTTCTCGATATATTACGAAAAAAATTTTGAATACAATTATTAATCCCATCTAAATTCAATAGCTTACAATATATGCATGTCTTATTTAGAAAAAATAGTTTACATTTGCACACTATATTTATACACACTATCTTACGGCGTTTTCCATTTCCCGGTGACAATCATCTGGTCATCACTGTACATAACAAAGAATATTCTACTAATGTAGTAGAGGATGCATTTTGCCTATTCTGGTTTATTTTCGTCGCCCCAAGCTAGCAGGTATGCATACATTCTAAGTGACATACACTACCCTATCACACATATTTTGCTACTTAGAAAATAAGAAGTCCTGCTGTCTAGAGAGGGCAGTACTTCCCAGGGGTCTTGAAATATACAAAATGTAGGAAATAAATGAAAACTCAACATGTGTATGAAATACAGTTTAAATATTATATTAAAACACTAAAATCATGATCCAATAACATAAGAACATATGGGCCACAGATTATATTAAACTAATACACAAAAAAAAAAAATGTTCAAACTGAGTTTGGACCTGCGAGCAATCAATTTGTTTATTGTCTCATAATCATAATTGTTTATTTGTCAGGACATGGTCTGTACGTATATTACATGGTCTTAATTTAACATAAATTGTCTCATCATATGGGTACACCACATGGTTGTACAAATTTTTACAGGTTACGTTGGTAATTTAAAAATAATAAAAGTCACAATAATATCATATTTTTACAAGCTATAGGTAGTAAAAATTCGCAAAGAGATATCAGTTAGAAATAAAATAAAAGTTGAATTAAATTAAGATGTCAAAGTGTCATTTAAGTAGTCATTCAAATTATAATAGGACTTATTACAAAAAAATTCTCTAAATTGCATCTTAAAGCCAGCAAAATCTAACTGCCTAATTGACTTTACAATTTTATTATAAACTTGTTGAGCCTGCGGCTCCGCCCGCGTTATTGTCGAAAATTATCCCAAAGGAGCATACTCCCGGCATGAAAAGTATCCTATGTGTTATCTCAGACTATAATCTACCTCTCTGCCAAATTTCTAGATCCGTTCAGCCGTTCTGACGTGAAAGAGCAACAAACATCCATCCATCCATCAATACTTTCGCGTTTATAATATTAGTAGGAAGTAAGATTTGCAGTGCTCTTCAGAATATGCTCTTCTGCATGAGAGCTGTTTTTGCTCTGCGTCCACGTAGAATATCATTTCTCCTAGTACATTGTACAGTATCAGATAGGTATGGAAACAAATTTGGATTGAATCTCACAAATAAGGCAGTTTCATATACATACAAAGTTAGAATTTTATGCTTTCTGAAATATGGTACACAACTGTCCGTCACCTGAAGCCCATAGATCGCATGCAGCTCTTTTGCGCTTTAAACGCGACATCCCTATTCGTAGAATTACCCCAAAATATGATGAGATATTCTTTCAACTTTCTTTTCTACATAGCCTGAACATTTCCAAACATTTCTATCAAGCTCGTATGTGTTTTGGATCATTACCTTGTTGAAAAATTAATCCTTGGCCGATTAAATTCAGTCCGGAGGGATAACTTTTTGCCTCTTTTTCATTTTTCCTTCAATTCAAACCAAATCTCCAGTTCCATGGCTTGAATAACAACCCCAGGCCATTATGGAGCCGCCACCATGTTTGATAGTTAGGACCACACACACTGGCATCATCTTTTGTTTGGTGGAACATCAAATGAAAACTCCAGAGAAAACTGTCCTGCAATGCTCCGGGGCCAATGACCCAGCTTCGAAATATATACCTTATTGCGATTGGACAACTATTAAATTCAATTGATAAATTAAAATTCCTCTGCCGTCCCGTCCGCCAGTCTGCGCCATATTTCGGAGTTAGAAAAAGGTTCTGGGTTGTACAAATGGGCCTTAGAAGAGACAATGATCACAATGTTTATAAGTACCATACTCTGGGTGCGTTGTCCTCACATAATATTAAATTAATTTGTAGATACCAAATTTTGTAAAACCATCATTTGAAAAGAGTAGCTATGGAGTTTCTTGTCCGTTCTTCTCCATAAGAATCTACCTTTCCGAATGGACAGTAGAGTCACTTTATTATTATTTTACTGAACTGTAAATGATGACGTTCAAAAGTGCCATTTGGCCATTTGAAATAAACGTTTTGACTTTGCCACAATATAACGATATTTTTTTTTTTCAACTCCAGCTTCGGCTTCAACCATGGACGACGACATAGACATTGAAGAGCATGATGTGCTGGATAATCCGCGCATCAAGAGCATGTTCCCTGACCTGTCGTGCGTCAAGATTGAGATACCTGATGATGAGGAAGAGGAGCCTATTGAAGGTATGCTTAGATTTCAGAGTTTTAGGATCCCTTGGCATGCGTGAGGGACAGGCAGTCCTCACGCCCCAGTCCCGGCAGGAGACGCCCTGGGAATCGGGAGTCCCTGGGCGATTCCAGGGCACTGTAGGCGCGGGCGTGCGGACGGCGAGCGTTGAGTGGCTCGCCGTTCAATAAAGACCAAGCGCGGGTCGATGGCGCGTTGTATACACAAAGTTGACCCACTAGGACGAGTGCCTGCCAGGTTTGCGGAATTTTCCGAAAGTGTCACCGCGGCCCTGGAACGCAAAGGGCAGGGTTTTAGTCAGGAAGAGTGACACTCTCCGCTCCGCCCAGAGCAGGAGGAGTCAACTGATGATTTTCATTCAAAAAAAAAGGACCCCTGTCGCACTTGTGATTATGGGATCAACCTGACATAAGGAGTTATGTTTAATATTATTTTATTTTTGACTGGCCTGTTGGTCGAGTGGTTAGTGACCCTGACTGCTAAACCGGAGATCGTGGGTTCGATTCCCACCCAGGACAAATCTTTGTGTGATGAGCATGATCATTTGTTCTGTGTCTGGGTGTAATTTGTCTATAATATGTATGTATTTAGAAATATATAAGTATGTNGCCTGTTGGTCGAGTGGTTAGTGACCCTGACTGCTAAACCGGAGGTCGTGGGTTCGATTCCCACCCAGGACAAATCTTTGTGTGATGAGCATGATCATTTGTTCTGTGTCTGGGTGTAATTTGTCTATAATATGTATGTATTTAGAAATATATAAGTATGTTTATCAGTTGTCTGGTTGCCATAGCACAGGCTCTGCCTAGTTTGGGACCGGATGACCGTGTGAGTATACATTTTACGGGCCAATACCCCTGACAGTACTAACCTAAGTGATAATCGTTTGTGCGTCGTTGTCGTTCTGTAGGAATTTCCAGACAATTCTGCAAGTGTTCAATATAGCAGCTTATTAATATTATTTTTATTATTTATTGTTATAGCGGCAACAGAAATACTTTATCTGTGAAAATTTTAACTGTCTATCTATCACGGTTCGTGAGATACAGCCTGGTGACAGACGGACAGCGAAGTCTTAGTAATAGGGTCCCGTTTTACCCTTCTAGAGCAATCTAGAGCTCATAATGAAAACTAATTTCCGTTATTATTTTCCAGAACAATATGGCATATTAGAACCAACAGAGGAGCCTCAAGAAATGCTGTACCAATACGAGTACAGTTTCGAAACCACCACAGACGATATACCAGAATATGAGCAAGAAGGATCACAAGAAGATATGGAGGAAGAGTGTATAGACGAAGAAGAAATGGAAGATGACAATTATTTTCATAATAATCAGATTATATTGGGTAAGAATTATAGTACAAATTTTATTTACAACTGTTTTAATAAATACTTAACTAAACATATACACTACAAATAAAAATAAAAACTCCTAACCAAATTAACCCTAAAATATGGCGTCAAAAAATTCATCCGC
>NDFZ01002072.1:0-16267 GCA_002192655.3 Mamestra configurata | reverse complement strand
ATATACTAGCTGTGCCCCACGGTGGTACCTGCGCAGCTAGTATATATATAAAAAGTAACCTATGTGTTAATCCAGGGTGTCAGCTTCCAGCATACCAAATTTTATACAAAATTGGTCCAGCCGTTTGCGCGTGAAGAAGTAACAGACACACACACTCACAAACTTTCGCCTTTGTAATATTAGTGTGATTTTACAACTGTATGTTGTGCTGGTTAAAATAGCTCGCAAGGGTCGGAGGAGACCCATGTTCAGTGAACGTCCTTCGGCTAAACTGATGATGATACTGTTAAAAAAAAAATTGGTTGTCTGTAAAGTCGGATTACGGACGATAGTTTAACGTGACAACGTCATAACAAAACATTTATGATCATAACTTTACAATGAGCGTAACGTTACAATGAGTCATCCTTTTTCGTGAGTGCAGCCGACGTTCATCGATTTATTAGACGTTGAACGTCGCGTCAAAAAAATGTATTGGTTCGTTTCTGTTAAATCTTTCCTACTCTACTCGGATGTGTTTTATTTTATTTAATGTCCAAGGTTTATGAAACCCGGATCAAGCTACACAAGTTTTGCTAACGAATCGCACGATTCGTAATTAAACAATATTCGATCGAATCAAAAGTGTATAGTAATTGAACTTACCAATTAAAAGGAACTTGTCACAGTCGAAACGTAGATTCCCGCTGGTGGGATTACTATCAGCATCATCATCTCGGTCCGAAGATCACTCTGAGATCCACTGTTGAACGTAGGTATATTTATGTATGATTGTATGTATGTACATTGTACAATTTGGTGCACTAGATCCTACCCTCTATTGTGACTTCTCTCTATCACTCAAAGGTTTGCTGGTAGAAAACTCATTTTTGAGTTAAGCTCGCCTTAGTACATGAACTATTTAAATCACTGTGAATTAATATAAGCTGTTATGGTGTACAATAAATAATTAAAGAATTGAACATAAGTCTCCCAATGATTGCCCTAAAGACTAGTTCTGCCGTCCTGCTTCGTTTCTAAATAACCATGAACTCAACAGAACATTATATTGTATGCATCATCAGACAAAGTGCAATAAGCGTTAATCAAAATAATAATTGCAAACAAACGCTTCATTGAAAACAGTTTATTACTGTGCATCAGACACGGCTCATTGCAGATTATAATTTACGCGTTTATCATTTTAATTTTTCGTCTAGATTTTTTATTTGATCTGTTCCTTGACCTAGTGCTATCAAGTTGGAACTTCGAACAGACTTTGAGGTCATAAGATAAAAAAAGTTTGTTTAGTTTCCAGCAATCTTTAACGGCTAGTTTCGCGGCTCAAATTTGTTTGTTTCTTTTTGAAGTGAAAACTTATTTAGCGGCGTTGTGCACTTTTTGGGATGGGTAAAAAATGTTAAACTCGCGTCAGGACACATGACCTGATCGAAAATTCGTAAGACGGAGGGCGAGTAGACCGCCGGGCGCGGCGTAGGAGAGGAAGTAATATCTCCCTCTCTTTCTACCGCGGGGCGAAAATGTATGCATATGCAATTCGTGCGAAAATATTCCCTAACCATTCCAAAATAACAAAAATGCACAACGTTAATGTTCAAGTTTTCACTTCTGCCGGCACTCCCGGAGTGCAACCCGTTTTTTTCAATCTGTCTCTAAAACGTGTAACAGAATAAACGCAATACCTCTGTACTCATCATTATGAACAACTTTTACTATGGGACCAACCCCAAAATCGTAAAAAAATGAGCTGTTCAGTACATTTTGTTGAGTTATGCGCACAGACATGTATGGGGCAGTCGATTTTTTTTTCGCGATTTCAGTTTTGGTCCCATAGTGAAAGTTGTTCATAATGATGAGTACAATGACTCCTTAAGAGGTATTGCGTTTATTCTGTTACACGTTGTTTAGAGGTACAATCAAATTAAAATATTTTATTTCACATAAACCGACATGGGCCTATGAAATGTTAGATGTTCGATCAGTCGTGGATCGATGACACTGACCGACTTCGGTCGATTGGTGGGGTAGATTTGCCGCTGTCGACTGCTTCATTCTTCCATCCATCGGTTGGTTTGGTAACACCCTTAGATCCAGGCGAACATCAGCCACTAGTGGTTGATGCCTGCGGACGGCGAGCGTTGGGTGGCTCGCCGTCCTATCAAAAGCAGGCCCGGATCGACGGCGTGTTGTGTTCCACGCTCGTCTTAAGAGATGTCCTTCTTTATAATATCTAGGGAGATGTCAGCACAGAAGATGGGGTCCGCTAGGGCCACAGCCTGCCAGGACTGCCGAATTTGTTCGAAAGAGTCACCGCGGCTCCGGAACGCAAAGGGCTTTAGAAGGAACACGGATGGGTTTCATTCAGTAAGAGTCTGACACTCCCTGCCGCTCCGCCCAGTGCGAAAGGGGGCATTTGATAATTTCCCATCCTTACAAAAAAAAAAGAAAGAAAAAACACCCTTAGATATCTCGCTTGGTATGATGTGTTTTTATTTCTGGGATGATTATTGCGAAACTTAATCTACCCTGCTAAATAGGGTTTTAGCTGGGAAGTGGTGACAGGCGGGTTTTGGATGTTTATGTAATCTTTGATGCTCAAAGAATGTTGCTTTCGTTTACATGTCAATGAAGTATATTCTATCCATCTAGAGTACCTTTACATTTGATGACTCAATCTAGCATACCTAATGCTAAGTTTATCTTTGTGCCTTTAAAGTGATGGCCGCTTTAAAGTTAGTTATTTAATGCCCGCTTGTATAAGGTGCAGTTTGAGCTGTTTAAGGACCATTTCCTTGTCATAGCAATTTTATTATTTTACGACTGTTTCGGTCCTGACGTCTAACGGTACTCAAGTTACCGTTTGAAGATAATAAACAAATTGTATGGCTGATGGCTGCTATGGCCTGTGGCTACTACTGGACATAGGCCACTCTTGAAAACTGAAACTGTTGTTATATCGTGTAGGCGTTAGATGACGGCGGTATGGGTTATCTAAGATTATCTAAGTTTTCTATACCTTTTTTTTGTTTTTTGTTTTCGGGGGAAATCTTCAAAAGGCGCCTGGGCTTTTGGGGTAAAGACCAGGGAGTGTGGGATGTTTACCTCACTAAAACTACCCCGGTTATCACCATCCACACATTGAAGGGGCTCCGTTACCTCTTGAACCACCTCTGTGCAACGCCTGTTAGGGCACATCCCTGGGGAACCTTAGCCTCCGTTTTCTTTACCTAGAAGTCGTTTTGACTGCCTCTGATAGTAATTGAGAGGCTCTACTTTAATCACACGGTAGTCGACTAATAGTCTGTGGCTACTATTGACCCTCGACTACTTTTCAGAACAGTAATATCATAGAGGCGTAGGATGAGGCATTTATGGGTTTTCTAAGGTTCCCTATGATATCTGTACAAGCTGCTTTGTCCGCCTCTGGAAAATTACTATTAGGTACATTTATATACATTTTTATACCTCTTTGAGAGAAAATCAAGCAGGCCGTTATACTTAACGTGAATTTTTATGTGTATGTCACCGGGTTTGTATGTATTACAAACCCTCTAAGTTTATAATGAATCATCAATCATCAATCAATCGAGATAAAAGTGTCAACGAGACACGGATATATCTATTGTAACGTAGTCTTTAGATAGGATTTATTACGTTGTATAAGAAATCATCAAATGACTTCTTCCGCACTGGGCGGAGCGGAAGGGTGTCAGACTCTTACTGACTAAACCCCATCCGTATTCCTTCTAAAGCCCGTTGCGTTCCAGGTCCGCGGTGACTCTTTCGAACAATTCCGCAACCCTGGCAAGCTCTGGCCCTAGCCTGCTCCATCTACTATGCTGACATCTCTTTGAGGGAACTCTCAGGGATAGTGTTGCTTTTAATCAGTTAAAGAATTTGTTGGTAATTGGCTCCGGACTTCCAGAGTCGACTTCTTACAACTAAACAAATCTTACCAGTTTGTGAGTTCAGATTCAGACAACAGATGTACCAACTTCACTATCCATTATGTTTTTATCTTTGGTATTATCATCAGCTGGGTGGCCTAATGTGAGCGCCCGTTAGGAACGATAAGCCCAGACTTATCATCGAACATTTTAAAGTGTATAATTAGTTACAAGGAAGTTAAAGTGTCATTTGCTTGGCATAAATAACAGGAGACGTCCATTAGTGGGCATGGAGCCCCGATATGACTAATTTAACGGGCTCGGTAGACAGAATGGCGATCGTAACCTATTTATAGAACCTATTAATTATCTGAACAAGTGTTGAAGCAGATCAAAGGTTTATAGAATTTGTAAAGAACCTTGAGGTATCCCTGGGATTGTTAATTAAATCAATTGTAAGGACCAGTGGGCTGGTCTTTATTTCGGGTAAAGAATCAGCATTTTCATTCAAATTGTCAATGTTACCAGTGTTCTGGGCACTTGACTTAACAGCGCGGTGGCCAATTTTTGTATTTTAAACATTTTTGCTAAATGAGTTAAAGAGTGTCCGTGGAGTTTCTTGCACGTTCTTCTCAATAGAAATCTACGCTGTGGAACGTGCAAATAGCTTTTTCTCTTTTGAGCGACCAACCTTGACAATTCAAAAGTGCCTGTAAATGGTTTAATTGAAATAAATAATATGAGTTTGAGTTTAAGTTCTGCCTCGGTACTCTTTTAATACGCACTTGTAGGTATATCATTGCTATTATCAGTTTGTATATAGATACTAAGTTAGTCCATATTATATTTATATTTTGTTGAATACTGGTATCCTTCTGCTTGCCAAGATTTTCTTAGGACACGATTCCTATGAACTAGGTCATGGGGATGAAGCCGTGAGAAAAAACTAGTTTTCAATAAAACAAGAAAAATTTACAAGGATAAAATTCATGTATTCTTTCATGCTCTTTTGGTTCTAAATGCACATTGACTGGGAAAACCCGTTTACGACTCCATTATAGGTAGTTAAAGTTAAAACTTAAACAAACGGTAGTATGTCTACGGTTGCAGAGGAAAAAAGTTAAGTATTTTCTGTATCCAATCTGTGACATCACACCATTAGTTGGATTTATAGTAGGTCCCTAAAGCAGGAAGATTTATAGGTTTTTAAATATGCTGACTTCAAGTCAAAATAAAAGCAGGTCAAGAAAAGTTTACAAATAAAAATGTTTTCAGGAGCTTCCAAAGACTTTTTATGGTCATTAAAGAATGTGTCCCAATAAAGATACTTAATCTAATTATGGGCTTACATAAAGTTAAGAACTGTGTCTGTTGTGGATAAATAAATTTACAATAAAGCCAATTGTGTCATTTGATTTGCGTTTAGTTTGTGACGTGACGATAATTTATTTGCATACATTGCTTAAATAATCTCGGTAAAACATTCTCAATTATTAATTTGTAGAAAATAAATTATTGTAAAGTTTAGCAAAATTGTAGGTTCGCAACTTTCAATTGAATTCTAAAGCCTAGTTCAAAACAAAAACATGAATTTTCAATTTATAAAGCCTAGTTCTCACGTCTCGATTACAACGTCGGTCTAACGGGTCAGCGTGTTGTGGGAACCGCTTTTTATCCGACTGTCAGACCACGGCCTTAACTGGCTCAGAATTCGGATTATCGGACGTGGCACACCGATAATTGCCGATTAATACGATATAAATACTCGTGGGGTATCTAATGGTGCCATAAAAGAGTTATAGTGTAGCGAAAGAATTATGGGTTTTGAAACTGGTTTGTAACTGGCGACTTTAGACGTTCTTATGGGTCGTTATAAAGCGTGGATTAGTCTTCTATGTGTATAGTTCTAGTGATTAGAATAGTAATCGACTCTCAAGCTTGGAAGGCCCTGAACCGTCTAAAAACGCAAGCAGAAAAGTGGCCCCTTGGCAAGTAGCATGTGAAGCCGAGTAAGTGCTCCACCTCCTATTCTACCTTCTGTGCCCCAAAACATGCAGCCAATGTGTGTCTTTAAAGCCTGGAATCCATTAGGCAACATTTGACGCGCAACACATGACGCCCAACATGTTCAGCAACGTTGCACAACAACGCGCGACGTTGCCAGCAGGCGCGCAACATTGACAATGTTACTAAATAAAAGTTCTTCGTTGCTGTTCAACATGATGAGCAACATTTTGTGCATCATGCCGCGCGTCAAATGTTGCCTAGTGGATACGAGGCTTTAAGCTCACTAACGGCCGGTCTCAATAACGTCTACCTTTGACCACCTTTAACCAACTGTCAAATTAGCTACCAACAGAAGCTGAAACTTCATGTTTGAAAGGGAAACATGACGTTTTAACTACTGTTGGTAGCTAATTTGACAGTTGGTTAAAGGTGGATATGTTATTGAACCGGCCGTTAATCTCTTTGAAGAACTGGGCAGTGCGTGGGCAGTCTTTAAATCATCATCCGCGGAATCTATCTTTCTATGCGTGGGCAGTTTTCTGTTTAATTTTTGCTTGAGATTAGGCATCTCAACACTGATTGAATAAATCAAATTGTACTTTTTCTAAATCAGGATGGACGGTGACCCCAAACAGACGTATTTTTGTTTCTTGTGGGTCAGAACAAAGATTTCTTAAATCAGTTAAGTTTAGGCTCATCTTTGAGGGAAAAAACATGTTCTTTATTGGAATGGGATCAAACAATGAGGAATGCCTTTGCGTAGGAGTGGGAAAGAATAGGCAAGCGAAAACATATCAGTACTAGCCTTAGAATAAAAACATTGAAACTTATCTGTGTCATTGACTTCTCAGAAATCCCTTTACTTCACTGCTAACCTTATTCGAAAGGGATCAAATGAAACGACGCAGTAATTCTACGCATATCTAACCGATTTGGGCGCAGTCAGCTATTTGAAACGACGTGTCACGTGAGCACAGCCTTGTCATTTGATACTTGACAAAATCAATCATCAGAATGACTTGCAAGGTTCCTTGGATAAGGCTCTAGTGTGTTCATGCCCTTTGAAAAGTAAATATATACAAATGAGTGTTGTTTACTTATGTGAAAGGTCAGGACATGAAAATATTGGGTGTTTGATTTAATTGGGATTGTCATTTGTCACCATCAGGCACAGATTTGTCATAAAGCATAGGAATTTTTCGCGATTTCCGCCTGTAGTTTTACGAACATGATGCGTATGTGTTTTGTTTTACACGGGTCTTAGGACACGGCGCAACTTGACATGCTCGCTGCAAATGCTACACTACGGCCCGTAACGCTGGTCAGTACCCAGCTTTAGAACACTCGCTGGAACGAGCTCTTTCATTTGAGGTTTTAGTTGGAGGAAAGCTATGTGCGAACGTTTAACTTGACTTTCAATGCTGTGGACCAGCACGGGTCCCCCAGCAACAATAAAATTTATATTCTTTGATAAGTACCATATTTTTCCATTGTCACACTGAGGTTAATAAACTACGCACAATTTTGTAAACAATCGTGCTTCATCATCGATCAGACTGACTCAAATTACTCGAAGTCATCGAAGTGGTTTAGTAAACACGCTCTGTGAGAACTCGAGTGCAGTCTACGCCACTGGTTCTCAACCTGTTGAGTATTGAGGTATGTTTTTGATTATATGGACTTTTTTATCCGACTCTGACATTTTTGGTGTGTCCTAATAATAAATATTATTATTTTATCCCTTTGAGAAGCCCAAAAATAGATGAATGAACCATGGGCAGATGGGGTGACATGAAAAAAAGGCAGGCAATGACGGTAGACAAGACAAAATGGAGAAATAAAACCGGTTGCGCCGAACTAGTTCGATAGAGTCCGTCCCTAGTTGTCCTCCCCCCAGCGACGCCCTAAGCCGAGGTCCGTACCCCACAGGTGCCCTTAGCGTGTGGTCGCTTAGTTTGTAAGTTTTTAACAATCCCTGGCTGGAGGCTTTAATATTTATATTGTTGTTGTTGTTGTTGTACCTTATAGGTTGATCTGCGGCCACTCATAAAAAAACCAAGTAACATGGGAAAAGGGAATGAAAACGATGAATATTTTATTCCCTAGTTTGATGAGCTGACTCACTTGAGAAACATGCTAAGATACTAAACGTGACGTAACGTTTAGTATCTTAGCATGTTTCTGAGTTATGATATTTTTTGCACTTGAAACTTATTAGAAAGTTGCTGTTCTTTGTAGATCAGACAGGGATTGATCCTTGCTGTACTTGCAAATCGCTTACATTTTGAAGATTTTTAGTATATATTGCCAGGAGCCATTGCCTGATAGGTAAGAAATCTTGCCCCGAGTATCAACAATTTCTTGGTAAAAGTTGACAGCGTGTCAAAATAATTTCGAAGTGGAAGAAATTTCTATAGAAATATGCAGCTCCTTTGTACTCAAATTATAATGTTATCTATTACTGTTTTTCTACGTGTGCATAAATAATAAAATAAATAAATAATGTGATACCTCCATACCTCCATAATGTGATCAGCCAAAACTTTTAGAACCTCTGTCCGAAAACTATAACGTTACAATTTCGTGTGAACACATCACCACATTCTACATGTGCGTGTATGATACACGTGTATGTGTAATGAGAGAGCATTGTTTTTAAAACCATCACCGGGAAAGAATGTCAACATCGTTGTGGGTCCTCGTGATCTACTTTGGTAATGCGATTCTTTGAGGCAGACCACCGAGGTTTTGTTTACAAAGAGGTTTAGTAATTAACGAAACCTTTTTGTACGGAAATGCAATTGTCGCGAAAATAGGTTATGCTGAATGTCAACTTCTTTGTTCTATGTCGTGTTGGATGTAAAAGAACAGCATCATCCCATCACTTTCCGTGCGTGTCGTAAGAGGTGACTCACCAGAGAATGGGCAGCAGCATTCTCTGTGGTTCTGTGCATTGCAACAAGCGTGGCGATTATGGCAACCGCCTCCTTGGGGGAGGCCTATGTCCAGCAGAGGCTGAGATGATGATCATGCTGAATGTCAACTTTAAGTTTGTGTCGTCTAAGATAAAGGGTTATTCTCCAATCAATTTTCGGAGTTGGTATCTTTTGTAGATTTGACAAGAGTAACGACTAAAATTATGAGAGATTAACTTGCAAGGCGAATAATTCAAATTGGAAAATATCTAGCTGGAAATATAATAATGGTTAAAATTAAAAAAAAAGTTAAACAGACAGACGAACAACGAAGTGATCCTTTAAGGGTTCCGTCTTTTTGGAGCTTCGGAACACTAAAAAGACGGTATTCAAACTTTGTATGCTTTTTTTTTCTTTACAACAATCTCTTCTTTAGACGGTAAATTCCGCCGAATCATCCCGATTGTCTCAACCGTTTCTCACAAAGCTACCATATTTGTTCAACTACGTACACACGTCACAAGCCATTTGTCTTAACGCCTAACGAGTATATTCACGCTATGTGTATTTTTTTCTAAAGTTGCCAGCTTGCTGGGTGGCCAGTACTGACATGCGATACTGACACTGTTGACACAGCGGTGACACTACCTTGACACCAGTCACGAGGTATCATCGCCCACACAAGTGCATTTTGGTTTACGTCAAAGTAGGTTTATTGGTGTTGTGACATTTCTTTGCATAGATTTTTTATTTGTTTTGTTTTAAGAAAAATATTCGGGACAGATGATTGTTTTCATGTCGAAAAATTAATATGCAAAATCTTTAATTGTATAATATTGTGATTTCCATTTAATTTAAAATAAATGCGTAATCCGTTTAAATACAGCTTTAAATATTAATTAAAATCCATAATCACTTTAAAATGCTGTCGCTTTGCAAATTAAATTAAACTAACTGCCTTTAAATAATTATAATGATGAATCGTTATCTAAAAATTATGATTTTATAATAACTCGCTTTTATAACATCTTGCGTAAGTCTAATTAACTTTACGTAGATAACTGAATAATATATTATTAAATATTGTATTTTTATGACTTTGATAACTGTCTGACTTTTGCACGCTTTTTTTCAATGGTCAGGTAGATATGTCCATCATTGTTGATTGTATAAATACTCTTTTACAGGCGAATGTGAAATTAAAATTATTTGATTGATGGCCAGTTGGTGTGATGGACAGAAACAGAAAATATATAATAAGTAAAAGAAGAATAGAAAAATAAAATAAAACGTCATCTCTGCAAAAATTCTGACTGACCCCGATTCACATTGTTTTCAAAATTACAAAACTTTTGAATTGCGCAGTTCTTTCGTTGCTTTGTTAAACCCTTTAACAGAAAACATATTGAAGTTGCGATACAATAAATTAATTAACTCTAACTCCGTTCCAATTTATAAATTCCTTTTGATTCAACTTAAATTAACGGTTCAACCTCATTCTTTTAAACTAATGTTCATACCAAAATAACATAAATAAAATAAGTCAAGAAAATTCTCTAAAACTATAAAGTACCATAACAGGCAAGACCGGTGTTAAATGACAGATTTTAATGCATTTTTGTTCAAGGATTTTGTTTAAAAGCCCTTTTAGATGTTTTTAAAGAATTCTTAAAGGAACTTTGTTTGTTTACATTTGGTTATATTGACCTAGTTTTACTCAAGATCGGTTGACCAACCTATGGTAGAATAGTCATACTGTGTCCCGTTACGGTGTGGGCAGATCTAAATGGCGACACGATTCGTCTTAACGTGATTTTGTCTCAAAAACAAAAAAAAAATATTTTTGAGATTTACAAGAAGTGTGTATTTTTGTTTGGGGTGGAAAAAATACTCTTTAATTCTTTATTGTACACCATAACAGCTTAGCATTCACAGAGTTTAAAAAAGTTCATGTACAAAAGGCGAGCGGTATTGTATTTTTTTTTAATTTTGGATTGACTGTAGAATAGATTTTTCGTTTAAAGATTTCCTGAAGTATTACCTATTACCTTTATAGTTTAACCCAGCATAATATAAAACA
This sequence comes from Mamestra configurata, assembly GCA_002192655.3. NCBI lineage: Eukaryota > Metazoa > Arthropoda > Insecta > Lepidoptera > Noctuidae > Mamestra > Mamestra configurata. Next base: position 5,378 of record NDFZ01002072.1, on the reverse strand, counting down.
AAGACTCATGAGACCAGGATTAACTGAGTGAGTACTTTACTAGGCATCTACTTACTGCACTAAGTATTTAATTAAAAAGAAAAACAAAAGCGCCTTTGTCTACGACTGTACAACGCAGCTACTCACGCATAAAGCTTCGTGTACATGCGCACACACAATGTTATCGGCCACTTTATCGGACACGTAACATCCGATAGCCGATCTACAATAATGTCAGTTTTTTTCACTCTTGAACTTACAATGTCAGTGATAACGATACCCACTTGGCTTGAGAAAAATATTGTGGGAGATTGGTATCGGTAAGTAAACATTTTTAACATGTTTCTTGGTAAGTAAGTAAGTTCTATTAGTAATAGGTACTGCTGTGTATGTTGTGGTCTTTTGGGAGCAATGTATTTTTTTTTCATAAAAATACATCAATCTACATAGCATTTTCCCAACTATGTTAGGGTCTATTTCCAGTGCAAGCAGGTGCAGCTAAAATATCATTATTTTACACAAGCTAATGCCCGCGGCTCCGCCCGCGTTTTTGTCGAAAATTATCCCAAGGGAACATATTCCCGGGATGAAAATCCTATGTGTTATTCCAGACTGTAATCTACTTCTGTGCCAAATTTCATCGAGATCCGTACAACCGTTCTGACGTTAATGAGTAACAAACATCCATCCATCCATCCATCCTTACAAACTTTCGCGTTTTATTAGTAGGATGAAGTGACTGCCTATCGTATGTATGAACATGAACACGTCATGATAGGCAAGCCAGCTGTCAGATTATCTGGCATCTGATGACTGCCAAAGGTCTACAAATGACAACCGGGTTCAACAGCTAAACATGCTTTTGGATGCACTCAGGAGTCTTGGTAACGAATGCTCCGCAGACCTGGGCAAAGTTTGCCCAACCTTGAAAATTCACCTATTTCTTTTTTTTTTAAGGCTGAGAAATCATCAAATGACTTCTCCCACTCTGGGTGGAGCGGAAGGGCGTGTCAGACTCTTACTGACTAAAACCCATCCGTGTTCCTTCTAAAGCTCTTTGCGTTCCAGGGCCGCAGTGACTCTTTCGAACAAATTCCGCAACCCAGGCAGTGACAATTCATCCATGCAGAGATGTTATAGTTTTGCCTCAACCTGTCCTAAGCTCTGTATTACAGGATTTATGATTGTATGTACCTAATCTGGACATTACTTAAAGCTAGTATGTGTCAACAATGACGTAGTTCAACACTAATAATTTAAATACAGTCGAATAACACTGGAAATAACACCTGGCGGGAAACGATAAACTAGTTAATAAAACTGGATAGGACCAACAGTTACGTAGCAAAACAAACAGGAACATAGATAAATCTAAATAGTTAATTCATACTAATAGATATTATAAATACGAACGTATCTGACTGTTTGTTTGTTAGTGTTACATTTTCAATTTTAAACCGCTAAGCAGTGGTTCCCAACCTTCGTTTGACCCGGAACCACTTTGATTTATTTGTTGTTAGCAGGGACCAGAAATCAAGAAGAAAATTCTACTGTACTTATCTTAAAAAAAAAACTTAAATTCTTAACAATGTAGAAATTCAAGGCTTGTAGCATACTACCTACCTACATAATTATGCAATCAAAGTTAAAGAGCATTGTCATATAAAACACAATATTTCTGATACAAACTTTAAATCAGTTTGCATCAATGACATATTTGAAGTGAAAAGATTGAAACTTTAAACCTTTTGCGGACCATATTTTAGCCCTTGCGGACCACCAGTGGTTCGTGGACGGGAGGTTGGAAACCACTGCGCTAAAGTGATCTTCATGAGATTTAACACAAATATAGCTTAGGACCAGCAGCTTAATTGCGAGGCACAAAATTTAATATTGTCCGCATATGCTTTCATTTTGACACTGCAACCGTAACCATTGCGTGTTTTATGTTGTCGGGCAGACGATATTTTAAACATACGAAGCAATGTACATATCTGGAATTACATTTAATTATGAATGACTTCGTCATTTATTAATTACTAAATCTGGGTGCTGGAGAAGTCACAGGATATTTAGCAGGGAAACCTGCTGGCAGAAGCTCGTCCTGTCTATTTTATTTTTTAACCGATTTCAGGAGATAGTTCTCAATTCGACTGTTTGTTTTTTTTGTTGCAACCCGGAATCGGATTTCACTAAGAGTAACCCAAAATTTCAAAATATAGGTATTTTCTTCTAAACAATATCCCTTGTAAAAGATACTATCAACAAATACACCACGCCACGTGCGTCGCGCATCCGTTTCCTCAAAGCGCCAAAGCAATACTAACCCATATATGTGAAGTAAACCGGAGTAGGCTACAACCGAACCACGTAAACTTTACGACGATAATACAGGAGTCCGATTTTATTGCCGGGTGTCCGACTTTATGGCCGAATTGCGACAGTGCACTCCGGGCCTTATTTATTAACCCTTTTATACTGCGTGTTGATTGAAGTGACAGGTTTGGATGTGTTTTGTAAGAGAACAGGTGAGAGACTCGATGATCGAAAAATGTTTTTCTATAGACCTAATTCATATACAACTTGTAACAGAATAAACGCAATATCTCTTAAGGGGTTACTGTACTCATCATTATGAACAACTTTCACTATGGGAACAAACTATGAAATCGCGAAAAAAAAATCGACTTCTCCATACATATATGTGCGCCTAACTCGACAAAATGTACTCAATAGCTGATTTTTTGTATTGGTCCCATAGTAAAAGTACATACATACCTATATTTTTTTATGATTTCTTCATTGGATAGGCTTTTATACGGGAATTGTTGACAAAGAAATGGGACTATTAGGTCTCGTAGTGCGATCATCATTTGATGACAATAGAATTGGTTCAGTGACGGTCGTTTGGCCAATGTTATCTATTACTGTGGTTTTGCTTTCGACACAGCAACACGTTCGATGTAAGTTCAATACCCCCACGAAACCAATGGCCTCTAGATAATTTCAATGATCCTTTCCAAATGAATACACTGGTTTAAGTGTAGATCACGGAATCCCTAACAGTTGAAAAAATCGTATGGGTAAGATAGTGTTTTTTTTATAATAATAATAAACATTTGTTACAGATAAAGTCCATATTTCAACACACACACACTAATAAAACAATTCATTGACATAAAAAAATAAAACAAAAAATAAAAATAGCGCACACAAAAAGAAAAACAGTTCAGGTCACAGTTGCACACATTAAAAAACAATACAAAAAATAAAAACAAAACACACACAAAAAGAAAAACAGTTAAGGAGAAACATTAGGACGAGGAGGAACTGTCCACTACTCACAGCGCGGTAAGCAAACGTGAAAAATGCTTTTTAAGTCACAATATGTCTTTCGTGACCATTTCACGTATCTCCAATGTTTTAAACAGTGATTTCCAACAGCAATATCGACTTTGATAAAATCATAATGCGAATAACTCTAGGTTTCGCCACTCATGAGGTGACAGTTGCCAGGCGGACTACCGGAAACTCTCCATAATCATGAATGAGCATGCGCCTGCGCTTGCTAATCGTATGCTTGCCTAAACGGTCAGCCATTGAGCAAAAGGGACGGGTAGGACTGCTTATAGGCAGGGAAAACTGTAGTAGGTAGATAATATACACCTTTATATAAATAGTTAAACAAACGTAGGTAGGCATCGGAATGATTTCATTAAAAAAAAAACAAGTGTTTAAAATTACGTTTCATGAAAATAACTATTGAATTTTTGAGACAGTTGTGTTCGACTGTCCCGAAAACACGAAATGTCATTCTGTGTTTTCATAAATGGAAAAGCACTTCTGAGGGTTAATAAAATTCTACTTATTTTTAAGCAACGTTCGAATTCCCATCTCAGTAGCAATCTGTCAAAAATTTACAGATATAGGCCCTCTGTTTTCGGGCCAAAATGTGTTAGCTGTCAATGTCACTGCCAAAATACATTATTAATGGTTCAGAAGTAATAATGTTCGATAGAGTTTTGACAGAAAAACGTATAAACGGCTTAGCTAAATATTATGCGCAGAGATTAAGAATCAAAACAATATTAATCACTTTATCGCCTTGATTCATCTAGTGACTTGTTGTCCTTATATAGGTATTTAATTAAATGCATATATTTTAATAAAACATTAACTGAATTTATGGGTAAATTACAAGATCTACCATATACCTATACAAGTTCTTTTAATTTGTTACACGCTAATATTTAACTTGTTTATATAGATAATTTAATATGAGTATTTATTTTATAAGGCAACTTATTGACGCAATAAAACGAAACCTACAAACACAGCGTTTATGTTTTCCGAGCGTGTTCAATGAGCAAGTATCATCAAATAATAATTAAACCACGTGAAATTTGCTATGCAAACATTTTAATTAGATTTCGAGCAATATGTCTTAAGTTATTATAATGGTCTATACGTTCGATCTTTTACGAATGAACGTAACAACGTCGATCATGTTCGCATGTGTATGTCATTTTATTATAATTAAATGTATTAAATGATGTGCCGTAATATTTTTATTCAATTTATAAGTAATGTTTTGTAATTTATGAATCTCTAGTATTGTTTTAATTTTAACTTAATATAATAAATTTAATTATTTTTCTTGTGTGTTGTTTTAAAATTTGATGTATTCATATGATGTGCAGTGATGTACTTTTAATTTAACTTATTTATGTAGTGTCAAAATGAATTTCAATAATTTATGGATGTTATTGGTATTAAAATTTTACTCACTAACCAAAAATCTTAATTCTAATTCATAGGAACTTTACGTATCTTATTTTTATTCATAATTATTGTTTCAACTTAGATTTTAAATATTAAGTAAAAAGCAAATAATTTATATAATTTTTTAGAGTTAAAAATGTCAATACCCACAAATTGTGCATGAGGTGTTAACCTTTAATTAATTGTTTCACTTGTAAATGAAGCTGTGAAGGTGATGTGTAAATAATTGTTGGTTAACCAAATAATTAAATAAATGTGTAGACTTAAGCATAGTTAGACCACACTTTTAGAACAATACAATTTTATTCCAACTTTTCTTTTACCTACCTGCGTCAGCAATTTAGCATTAATGCATTCACTTTAGAACAATACTATTTTTTTTCTAACATTTCTATAACGTCAGCAATGATGCACTTGGTACCTTTAGTGTGAAAAATGCGTCATTCTCCCTCTGTTTAAGAACATTTAATCACAGTGTGGACGCTTCCTATCATTTCCTTTGACGCGATATCCGGCCTACTATTTAAGTGTGGAACGAGCCTTTGTGATGCAATAACTGCATTCCCTTAAACCTCATAAGGATTGTCCTGTTAGTAGAAGGACCTTCCTCAATAGCG
>NDFZ01002071.1:0-16263 GCA_002192655.3 Mamestra configurata | reverse complement strand
ATTTCTGGTAAATTATGTGTATTGATAGATTATTATGACCGAGTGGCCATAACCTACTCCAATAACCAGATATTTTTGTTATACCACAAAAACATTCAACTTTTTTCATCGTATCCTAAAATCAGAAAATTATTATCACATCACAAGAAACGTATCCACCGACTCAATTCAGCAACAGCTTCCAATACACCTAACACATTCCCACTGGCACACAGTTGCCTATCTCCTGAACTAACACACTGGTGGTTATAAATCCTGGGCCCACGACGCGCCATAAATAAGGCCGCGCCACACCTGGCGGTTTGACGGACTCCTACGAGTCGCGCTAGAGCGCCCCGTCGACTGGCACGGTTTGACGCATGGCCGCCGCGCCAGTGTGCTGTCGCCCTAATCCACTGCTTACTGATTGCCCCTATGCTGATAAATGCGTATTTGTGAGAAGTTAAATTAAACTATTGGAAGGGAAATTAATGGAACATTGATTTGCGAGTCGAAGAAAATCTGCAGGGCACTTGCCGTGTCATTGACTATTCACTTGATCACTTCAGCCTGTTCATAATCCTAAGTTTAACACGTTGTGTCAATTTATTCTAGGTACCTAGACTTGTTTGCCTAGGAACTAAATTCTAACTTGTCAATATTGTTATGCTATAGTTTGGATGGGTGGGTGTGTGTTAGTCAAGCACGCCAGAACGGCTGAACGAACTGAATGGAGCTTGGCTCAGAGATAGATGGGACCCTGAAGATGGTTATAGACTATTTTAACCCGAGCGAAGTTGGGGGACAAAACTAGTAAGGTATAAATAGTAACTAAGCAATTCTTAGGTATGTATGCATATTGCAAAGTTTCCAACTAGTGCCTCAACTAAATCTCTGCCACCTTAGGCAAAAACTTCATAAACAAACACTCCCCAATAAAATCACGCGCCCGTCAACTACCATTAAAATAAGGAAAAATACGTCATTACTTACTTATATAGAGAAACAATAAAGCTTGTTTAACGAGACGCGTCATAACCTACACCCACAGGACGCCACACAAATCGCATTATGTTATTTGTAACCCGTCGGACGCGTATTGGTACCCGTCTGGTATCGGTCTCGGTCTCGGTCTCCGCTGACTTATTACGGATGTGTATTTCAATTGTATTTACGTTCTGCCAATAGGTGCGAGCTGGCTTTGTGCTCATTATGATGGGTACAGGCTAATGAGGCATAAACATGGAAATGTTGATCTGGGTGTAAAGGATGTTACAATGAAAATCATTACACTCAAGAGCTTCTCACATAGAAGACCAGCTTGAATGTAAAAACGCATGTTCAACTTATACACAGTATTTATAAGTTGGGGGCTTGTGTTTAATGTCAAGAAAATCATAGATATTTTATGTCGGTACTTTTTACAGAAGTTACGCCGTAATTACAAAACTAAACTGTTCCATTAATCGTAGGAGTCGACCTGTTCCATTTAATACACTACTGCAATCTTTAAAACCTTGTCACTGCTGCTAATGCTCTCGCAGCTGACACTAATCATGCTATATCTCCATCTTTAACTCCAAACATCGATGTATTTATGTCGTACCGGTGATTAGTATCATTAATAATAACAGTTATCTCGTGAGCATGTGAATGGAAGATTATTTTACCCACTACTAAATAATGAGGTGATATTTAATTAAACTTACTTTGTGTTAAATCCACCTTGCGCGCAATTACAGATACTCGTACAACTCGCCATTAAAGCTGTTAGCCTCCCGATATTAATGTGATCATTAATGTAAACAACAATTTTCTTAGTCGTGAATCTTGCTTGGTAAGTGAGTATAGGAAATTTACCGCTGTTCGCTGCCAAGAAACTAAGAAGCTATGGTACCTTTACATTTAATACAAAAGTAGTCAGACCTAATATGGGGATAAACAACAATAAAATTGAATGATTTATCAACAATATATAGACGCAGTAGATAGCACACAATGTAGGGCGTATGTCGAGTGGTGCCAGGCGACGCCAGCGCCCACTTCCTACCACGTGTCGCCGCGGAATGTAGGCGCGAGGAATGTGGCGCTGACTCCGCCAACCTCCATCATATTGCCACCAAATACCTACCGCACAAGCGACTTGAAAACGCACTCTATGACTGGTATCTATTATTCTCTAATTGCCATCAACATTGACGGGTTAATCGCTGGCACAAACATTGGCCATACATTAAGTTTAACTCCTGTATATGTGTATAGAGTTAATTGTACACAATTTATATGCTAATATGTTAATGTCCGCGAAATTATAGCCGATAGTCTATCGGAAGTCGGTTAAGGCCATTTTTTTCGTATAGTAAAACTTGGAGAATGTGAGTCGCGTTTTTTCTGATATTGCCACATAAATATTGGCCAAACGTTGTTTAGACGAATGTTATTAAAGATAGCTGGCATAGTTTCAAAATAGGCCTTTAGCTCAGAAGGGGGTCGCGAAACGCCTTGGGCCCGACTACAATACTAAAATGTGGCTCTTATAACCAATACTACAAGAAACATTGATTTATGAGTAATTATCTAGTATATTATAGTGAGAATGTGTGTTAATTATATACTCAAGATATTATCTTATCACTTAATAAGATGCACAGTAAAACACGACCGTTTTTGCAATCTTTGAAATGCCGTAGATNGTAATTATCTAGTATATTATAGTGAGAATGTGTGTTAATTATATACTCAAGATATTATCTTATCATTTAAGATGCACAGTAAAACACGACCGTCTTTGCAATCTTTGAAATGCCGTAGATTTTAAAGATTCTGTACATTGACAAAAAGTAGCAAAAGGTTTAACGCTATTCAAAACATCCTCAAATCCTGGCAGCTATCACAGTAGGAATACACATGGTAAACTCTACTGAATTAACAGCTCGTTCATCAAAAAACCCTAACTTTCAAAGCCTATTGAAAATCTCGAAATCACTTACAAATTCAATCCCATACGGTTCAAACATTCCGGGAAGCGATCCTACAAATCATTTTTTCCATAAACATGTTTTTAACAGTGACAAACAACGGTACAACGCGAAGAATACATGTTCGAACTAACCCGTAAATAACGCGGAGATATTTATTTTTATTGGCCAGATCTGGAGATAGACCGGTGAAAGGCAATAGCGATATGTGACACAGATACCGCGGGGGCTTAAGATACCGCGTGTTGCTATGTGATAGCGAAGTGGATGGACACGGCGATAGTCGAAAATGGAGATATCGCTGATGAGTTGGTAAAGCTAGTTTATTGTACTGGTCTACATGTATGGGTTCTGATTTCGGATACAAAATGCAGCTATAAGACACAGACGTTTTATTGCAGATAGTTCGAGTAGGTACTCCCATATTTCTAACTTAGGCAGATGTGACCGATGCAGAGCAGATCATGAACGTAGTTTCGTATATTGAGGTATCTAAAATGGTGATGTCTAAAGTGTATTAAACAAAGTCGCTCTCTGCCTTTTTCTGTGCTTAGGTACTTCTTTTAAACCACGTCACGGATTTTAACACAATTTTGACTTACAGGAGAGTGATAACGAGGACGGTATGTGTTTAAATTAACACCACAGGGCGGTTCGCTAGTCATTCATATAACACCCTTAGGATTAGAAACTACAAAATGTCGCTCTTAACAAAACGAGTAAGTATGTAATTCATTAAATTCAAATATTTGAGTGTAACTTTGCTTTATCCTACCTAAGACCTGTCCTCTGCATCCCTTTGATTTTCTTGTCATTTCTTTTCAACACAATATTCTAGCTCCCGGTTTTAAGCAGCCCACATAAAATCATTAACAAGTTCTTTTCCGCCGTAACCTACAATCTAATAGCAACAATCCTAAATACCGCTACTCCATCATAAAGGTATTAATTATGCGATGGCCGCCATAACTCCATGATTCCATGACTCCACTAGTGGACTTAACGACTGTTCCCATACTAAGGAATGTTGATTAAAAAGACACGTGCTAACTGGTGTGGTTTACTCGAAGATCTTTGTTAACAGTTTTTTTCGTTTGATTTGGGTTAAAAGATGGTCGGGAGGCAATTGACTGGCCTGTTGGTCGAGTGGTTAGTGACCCTGACTGCTAAACCGGAGGTCGTGGGTTCGATTCCTAAATCTTTGTGTGATGAGCATGATCATTTGTTCTGTGTCTGGGTGTAATTTGTCTATAATATGTATGTATTTAGACATATAAAAGTATGTTTATCAGTTGTCTGGTTACCATAGCACAGGCTCTGCCTAGTTTGAGATCGGATGACCGTGTATGAGTTGTCTCAAGATATTATATTATTATTATATTAATTAGTATTGGTGGTTGAATGAAAAATTGCAACCCCATGTGACTTATTGTAATCTTATCCTCAACACTTGGTTCACTTCTAGTCTCATATCTATACTTAGTTTAGACTTGAAATTAGGTAGGTTAGGAGTCTAAACTGAATCTTTCTCTGCGTCAACCGCGAATAAAAATACTTTTTGAACTCAGATCCCAGATTCAATGGCTCAATATTTTTCTTTCGGGATTAAAGGTGAAAGAAACTTACTTAAGTACATTTTTCCAGTTCATTTAAAAAATGATCAACTTTACTTTATCAATATCCTCACTCCTCCCAACAGCTAAGATCTGCCAAACGACGCATGAACGTTACAATCAATACGGACGCTTTCAAATTGGCCCTAAATCTAGTCTCCCTTGTTTAATCCGCTCCACTTCAGCTTATAATGGGGAAGTAAAAAATAACCATTTCAGGCTCGGTTAGCTCACCTTGCTGGGGCACCGGCCGGGATTGAGCGCCGCCTATTTAGACAGGAAAGATTAGGCAATTATATGAAAGAATTGGATTAGAGTTTCAATAGTCTTGTGGGGGTGATTCAAGTGTGCCGCGGCGGATGGGGCTTGAAATATAAAAGTTCACGGGGTTTGTAAACTTCAGAAGTGTTTTGTTTTGTAATTGATATTATCAAAAACTACAAAGGAATTTAATTCTCAAATGTTTTACATGTTCGTGGTGTCCTAAGAATAAACTCGCCGCTAATGAACGAACGCAATCAACGAATCGATACTTTTACCAAAATTAAAATCGTTACCAAATTAAAACAATTACTTTAATTACAAAAAAACAACCGACATTGAGAAACGAAACAATTACGAGGTGTCAAAATGTTACAACCTACATTCTTATAATCTTTGCTAAAGGTCACAAACAAAATGTTATGGATGGCAAAGTTCAGCAAGCTAAGTAAGAATTCGACCGGGGCCATCCATCACACCGTTTAAATAATAAATAAATCAGTAATAATCTTCAAGTGGGTCGGGGAACAACCACCGATGTTATTTACAACCTACAAGATACGAACATAAAAATCTAATGTACGTTTGTGTGCAATAAATCACTCAATGTGTACGATATAAGACGGCAGTCGAGGCCGAATTTAATGGCGAAAATTCTACTATTTCGACATAGCGTTCCCACAGAAGATTTTTGTTTGGACATATTTTTCGGCTGTCATAATTATATGACAGATAGTGGATGCCTCTGAGATTCCGGGTTGGGGAGACAGCAACTCATAATTTTGGTAGACAACGTGACGCAGCGGTAAGAAAGTAGAGATTGTGACAAGCTAGCTATAGGAGTGCATATTCATAATATGCTTCGTTTTATGACAGTGTATTTGAAATTGCCAATGTATTGCAGCTTTTATGTCCGATTTAAACTTCGAAGGTACTCGCACATTTCCACATTGCATTGAGAGTCAAAACGATTTCTTTGTTAGTGTCATGTTTATTCCGCGGATGAGAGTCGAAGCTGTCGTCTTAACTCCTATGACATTAAAAACTGTATAATATTTACGCATTAACTATACTTAAGATAAGCCTGTAATTACTTTGCAATATTTTTAAGTTTAAGTATTCTACAGTCTTGCCTAATAGGAATCTAAAATGTTTACCTTCAAGATGTCGATTCAGGGGCGTAAGGCTGCATAGTTGCAGTATAATATTTAAAATGAAGTTTAAGCGAAAGTCTAATTTAACTTTTAAGGTTATTAACTTATCTTAGGAAACAAAGTCCCCCAAGGACTTTACTTGAATTAAAGAATCCACCATCAATCGAATAAACTAAGTCGCGCTCCTTACTTTAATTTTATTTCGTACCGCTACAAATTAATTTGTGGATAAATTTTCCTTTATGGACGTTTTCTGGGGGATGTTTTTTGCATGCCGAGGGGTGTCGTTTAGTTTTTTATCGGATGTATTTAAAGAGTGGATCCCCCGGCATCCGTGGGGTTAAGTTGTTCGACTTTAATACTTCCTTGTATCACGTACGCGAGGGACGCCGCGTGCCTCGCTAGGGTTTCTTGACGAGATATGTTATGTAGTTTCGCAATCACGAAAGATATTTATTACGTTTTATCGATAAGACTCTTCTATCGTTCCCACTGTAGTCATGAGTGCAGTTGTGAATAATGATGGTACTTTCANCTTCCTTGTATCACGTACGCGAGGGACGCCGCGTGCCTCGCTAGGGTTTCTTGACGAGATATGTTTTGTAGTTTCGCAATCACGAAAGATATTTATTACGTTTTATCGATAAGACTCTTCTATCGTTCCCACTCTAGTCATGAGTGCAGTTGTGAATAATGATGGTACTTTCTGAGATTTTTTGTACAAATCGAGAGGATCTGTTTTAGTGGATGTTAAGCAATTTGTTTGGTTTCGCATTCAGTTTGTATAATTGGCAGTAATACGATTACGAATTCTGCATTAGTAGTTGTTTCTATCTTATCTTAATCCTATGCACCTAAATCATCCGATACAGTTACTAATACTCTACAATCACAATACAATATACCACTTTATAACTCAGACTTTCTCAATTAGNATCTTAATCCTATGCACCTAAATCATCCGATACAGTTACTAATACTCTACAATCACAATACAATAAACCACTTTATAACTCAGACTTTCTCAATTAAAAAGCTCATTATCATCTCCTAGAAGTCCATCACCACTATAAAACAAAAATTCAATTAAACCCATCTGAGTTGCATTGCAACAGAAGCGAGTAGTGATCTTAATCAACATTTTTTGTTCGCAGCGGGCGCGGCTACCGCGCAGGCGCGGCTCAGCGGCGTGTGCGCAACTTACCCGAGATACAATTAAAACATAATTGCTTAAGGATTAAACTTTTGAAAGACTTTATTTGTTGGGCCTCAAATGCGGTGTGTATGGGATATTGTAAGGCTTTTAGATACGATGATACAGTGGATTGATTGATTAAGTCTTAGAAATCTTAGATTCGCGTGATTTGATTTCATCGTGCGTTATATTAATCGTATTTTTCTTTTAAATCGACGATTTATCAAATAGATCGATGTAGTTTTTAGTAAATACTTCGTGTCTCAATTATTTTTCTTGCCTTGAAGGTAATCCAAGGCTTCAATCATTATTTTCGTCAACGCGTTTGACAGACAAAATTAAGATGATAACGGTAAATAAATTAATAACAACAGTTTCATAACATTAACCTACTTCTTTAGAGCAGTCAGTTCAATATGAAATTAATAACATCAAACCCACTGAAATAGACTGATATGAAATGATATAGACCCACAGAACAATCCCAGTATCGATCTTAACGGCAACAACCTTCTCACTTTTAATTTAAAAAGTAATACCGTAAGATTCCAGTACATTTTTTTAACTTCCAAGTTTGTTGTGCCATCTCCAAGATAATATCACATGGAGACGCCTAAAATGCTGCCATAAAACTTTACGACCAGTGCACACTTCATTATTATTTTTGTAATATAAAAAAGAATTGCAGCAACACCTGGATAGATCAGAAAACACTGTTGTAGGCTTATACCCATATCATAAAGATGATTATAATCAACTGTATAGGTACAATGAATGCCTAATAGCTCTTGACTCGTTTTTCAGTTTAATGACACTGACATACCTATGCCTAATTGATTAAGCAAAAGCGATAAAAATATTGATCGAATCCGAATAATCAGAATCGATTACGCACATCAACATGAAACTATTGTTGGAGACGATCAGTAATCTGATCACGTTCCAACAGACAATGTAAACGAAACAGTAATTCTTAAGGAACGTTTCGATTAAAATCGTTCAAGTTTTATGAGCTTGTACTTGAGGGAAGCCATGCATATTGCTAGTTCGCTATAAGAATTCTTAGTTCCCCGCGAGGGAGTGTTACCTAAATTGCCGTAACAATAAGGGTTCGACTTTAAGGGAGACTTCTTTTTTTATTTTACAGTAATTTCCCATTACATTTTACGTGAGTCAGTCTTGTGGGGTGAAGTTTTTGCAATTGCAATTCTTAACCGCTGTTCCGTATTCTGTTTTATGATTGTCGTAAGTGGGCCGTGTTCGGTAATGGAAATAATGAAAAGAGAATGATGGTTTGTAAGATTAGAATAAACAATATTTTATATTTGTAACACTGCACAAAATAAATATTTAATAAAGTGTAGTAATAAATCAAATGAATACCCGAATGATAGGCGATTGCGAAATCACATAAATGCAAGCATTATTCTCAATAGCCACCAAAAATGGGCAGGATTAGTATTTGTTGGCTGCCGTTGAAAACAGAAGCTTTTTATGGCTCACCGCCCGTCGCTTACTAATCCTACGCCAAAAAACACAATAAGCCATATCGTGACGTCACAAGAAGAATGCCACCAACATTATTATCCTAGTGGTTGAACCCCCGCGCCGCGATCTCTGTAAAGCGTTTGATAAAGTGGATCACAAAACGCGACGCAGCGCAACGCTGTAATATAAATAAAAACGGGCCCATAAGTGGCCCTTGCGGTAAGCCCAAGTCTCTACCGCCCCACGCGGAATCGCGAAAGTGGTTTCATAAGCTAACCGTGCGAAACGCCTTCTCAGTTGTTATTGTGAAATATGAATTATGAAAATAATAAAAAATAAAGCGTTCGGGGGTAGAGCGGGGTAAAGCGAGGCACGCGGCGGCACGTGCGCGCTCGCGAGCCAACCAAAATATTGAAAAGTTTAACCGCACTATTGTACCGCGCCACGGCAGCCCGCCAGCCCGGCAGCACAGCCATTCAACGTGACACGTGACTGTCTTAATTTCATCAATTAAAGTGAGAAATTGTAATCGAATTACTTTCTGTGAACGGCTATGGATTCTGCTAAATATTGCTGCTCGCTGATAAAAAATAAACACATAAGTAATAGTTTTTGTAGTTGTGCAGCAGAATAAAATAATACACGCGACTACTCAACACAAACACAGTTTGAATTTTCTTCAGGTTTTCTTACTAAAGAATATATTGAACAGCACCACATCATCTGTCATCGGAAAAGCTCGGGAACATTTTAATTTAAAAGTAATAAACACAAAGAATGCATTAAGTTGACACACTTCCTGATCAACCCGTTGTCTCACGGAGGGTTGTTTAACCTCTCTTAATAAGGATGATCCGCGCAGCTCCTGCATTCATCCAATATTGACGCGCCGCTAACGCCTTTGTATTAATAGTGGAAAAATTTAATACTGTTTGTGTGCCGCGTCGGTCCCGCCGGAGGATTACGGGGGGTAGTTTTTTAAATAGGGTTAGATTTTTTCCGCCATGCGAGGGTCGTGATAAATGACACATGCACATTTTTCGAAATACCCAATTTCGGATTTAAGTCACCCTCAAAGTGGCCGGTGTGGCGGCGCGGCCGGACAATGGCACAGGGCGCTCTCGCAGTCATTTACACCACCGCTTTGTTGTTCCGCGGAAGGGTATTACGGCGATACTCTCTAGGATATTGGAAGCGGTTATGGGGTTTAATAATGCATTTTCCTATCGTGACGGCCCACCATTACTTTGAGATAAACTGCGCGTAAAATTGCCTTCGAAAAAACTTAACGAGTGTGTTGTATTGACGTATAATTATGGATTCTGTTCATGTGAGGTTGGCGAAGGCAGCCTGTAGCGCAGTTTTTGTTAGAACAGACAATTGAACAAATTGCTGCAAGATACACAACTTTGTTAGAGTAACGGTTGGCAAAAAGTGCAGTAAATGAGCATTGGTAATGGTAATGCATTAAACTTATGAAGTGGAGGCGTCAAAACGATCAATTACACCGTCTGTCAAATCGACTCGTGCGCACATCCGCGACTTTTTACGCACATGATCAAAGATGGTGGGTGATTAAAGGCTTGCAATTAAACTGCGATTAGCTATCGTGTCGACTGATACTAGCAAAGCGAATAAATTGAATTTAATTATGCATTAGTGATAGGAAAGTGTAAACTTACAGGCACTTATTATTCAATGAGTATATTTTACGAGCCGTAACACAAACATGTCAGATTAGTTTTAATTTACAGCCAATTTCCTACCTTTTCCTAGATTTTCGCCCAGGTATGAATCCGTTCTATAAATCTAATTCTAAATATAAAATTAATGTGCGCGTGCCTTCCACGAATCAGAGAATTTTAATGTGGCCGTACCAATTAGTAATTAATTATGAAGCAAACCATAAAAACACAACTTGACCTTTAAAAATGTCGTGTCGTTTTCTAATATTTGCGCACAAACTAAGATAAATGGTTCAACTTAAATGTCTCCGCAATTTATTATGAAAGCCGCCATTAAAAGTGGGGTGAGCACAAATCAAAGTGTCGTGAAAGAATTCTTAAACAACTATTAAAAGAGTCGTGATAGTCTACCATCTTATGAAATAGTTTGTTCGGTAAATACTCCGGAACTTTTGTTAACACAATATTAGCATAGTTTTTGGAGGAAATAAACTAAAAGTTAGTTTTCTCCCTCGGTACAAATATTACGAATACTTTCATTAGTATGATATAGATGCATATGTATAGATTTCCGATTAGTGCAACTAGATTCCTTTTCGGGGTCTTCTGACCTCAGCAGTTCTGACTGGTGACTCAGGTACCTCAGGTACCTGTAACAACAAGACTATTTAATGGATTTCACTAAACACAATCCTCTCTTAAAAATGGTAATAAAAATACTAAATACACGCTTATAACTTTGATTTAGCTTAACTTTAACTTATTACATTAGGGTAAATTTTTCCAACATCATCATCTAGCTGGGTTTAGCTAGCCTTTGTATATAAGATTTCCTATTGAATTTGTATATACAATGAAGAATAACAATCATCATCATTTCCAATAAAATCGTCCACTGCTGGACATAGGCTTGCACAAGTCCATCCCCTATACTGTGATGCTACAGGTTAATAAATACAAAGGCAAGTGTGGTGTTTAAGTGTAAATTTTAATATTAAACAATAAAGCTTCGTTATGGTCACTAAACAGATCGCTAAAGTTTATCATGGTTACATTAAAGTTAGTGGGCCAGTTTAGTGCATAGAGCCGAGGAGAGCTGTGATGAAATGTGATCGTTTGCGAGAGAGAATTATCCCATTGGATAAAGTTGTAACCACTATTGGTATTTATTGGTATTTTATTAATTAGTCCGCCACTGTACATTTGTGTGCGTAAAATATTAAATACAAAATAAAATGAAACCGCTCATCGGTATCAAACAACACATCCTGTTCGTTTTGGACATTGACTGCTATTTGTACGAGATTTAGGTCTTTGTCGACAGATAAAAAAAATTAAGGTTTTTGGTCAGATTGGATTACTTCTATCGATTTTCCATGACTTGAATCTATACTAACATTATTAATGCGATAGTGATTCACTCTGTCTGTTTCCTTCGTTTTCATACCCAGACTGCTGAGCCAATTTTGATGAATTTTGGTAAATTGATGGAATGGACCATGCAGAAGGACTTAGGATTAAAATGTATCCCATGTCTTTCTCCTAGGTCCAATCCAAGAATCCATCTTTTCGTCGTTTTTCCCTAGAGTTCTCTGCTTTTGTTTCATAATTATTATTGTTTATATTAATCAATTATGTACTTATTATATATAAATGTCCTAACGTTTGCTTTGTGTCTGACGAAAAATTCGAGAAATCGATAACAACGCCACCTACCGGGTCCAATTGTGAATCTAAACCATCCCCTAAAACACACACAAAATATTTCATCAACATCGGTCCCGCCTTTTAGGAGGAATTAAGTGACATACACACGTATACAAGAAATATATGTATTAAGAATAGCACACCTAAGACTACCTACAGTACAGTTTTTTCCTTTTCTCTTTAAAATCCATCCAAAGGTTGTCTTGAAAAGATCGCTTCATTGTGTCACCCTATGTAATGTTTTCGTCATCTATATTTTTTGTAACTATATGGTGTACATAATAAAGAGTATTCTATTCTTCGTGAATCAAAATTAGTCCAACAAGACATATACCGGGAATACGTTCGTCTGGGATGATTTCCAACGATCAAGCCGGTGAAGCTGCTGGCAGAAGCTACTATTGTTTAATATTTCCAAAATTCAAAAGAGTTCCAAAGAGCTAAGAGTCAAACCATTTCCTTCAACATCTATTATTGAGCTCCCGGATCGTCATTATAAACATGTCATCGGGAGCATTCGTTCTCGTTCGTACACTTCGAGCTCACATCATCACTAAGCATTTAACAAACCAATATAATATAAAAAGCAGTGTGAAACTCCGCGATAGCATCAATACACTCCGACTGTACAATTAACTCGTCTCGCAGTGGTTCGTATAGCAGATAATAATATTATAAAGGTGCCATTGTACAGCGACACACGCTAAGCTACGCATGTTTACTTAGCTTCGCAAAAACAGGCGGGATCATCGTCTGCAATCAACAACCATGCTACGCACGGTGGCGCAACAGGCGAGCGAAGTACTGCGAAGCTAACTTGGCAAACCTCTCCGAGCAAATCCAACGTTGCAGTGGACGGTCGACTTTAATTTGTGGTGCAGCAGGCGGAACCGAATGATGCTTCTTGTATGCTGCGGCGCCTGCACGGACCATTACGCTATGGTTTATCGGATTGTAGTTAGCGCTGGTAAGGCAAGCTGGGAGTGGTGGAGACAGATAAATCTTGAACCAGAAGAATTATACCTGAGTGCATTTCAGCCTGTTAGCGTTCAGCTCCAACTCAATGAGACGTTCATTGAGACTTTGAAATTCAGAAAGAAATATGTCTCTCGCTTTCACTTTTTGACTTCTGAAACATCGGGTGAGATTTTTTTGGAAAATTGAAAGACATCCCTGAATTTAGCCTGAGAAAAAAAAAAATCACAGACTTCAAACTATAACAAGATGACTAGTAGTGAATGATTCTTCATCTATTTATTTTCTCGAGGTAAAATAGTAGATACATAACAACATGACTCACACGCGACACAACACGACAAGCAACCGACAAAAACTTTTGATTTTATTCACCGTTACGTTCGATCACATCCCCGTAAAAACACCCTCGATGGGAAAAAGAAAATGGCCTTTAGGAATTTCTCTTTAGCCAACCCTTCCAACCGTTAATAAATGTCACTGCGAGACCGTTGACACCCGGGGTGACCGGTGACCCCGCGCCGCGCCATGTGCAGGACCGTCCTGCTAAACGGTGTCTCCACGGCCCACTTCCGACGTTTATGGTCACAGTGTCTTTAATACTTTTTAAACCGTGAAATAGTGAGCGTGTGCGCATTAAAATTTACGGGCCATGCTGATTTATGTAGTGATATGGTGTTTAAAGTGGCAAATAGACTTGAATTTCTATGTAATTGCTGCACTTATTGCTTTATGGTATTGCTGAGGTCATTTTCGCTGTGGCGGTGGTTAGTGACAATAGTAATGGCTGTGCGTATCCTGTATGTGTTTGTTTTTACAAGTTTCCTTATTACAATCGCATTGTCGAACGATAATCATAATTTTCAATATCCGGCTTGCGTTATTTTCGCTATTTTATAAAACAGCGGTATGAAAATTGCTGGTAATTGCTATTAAATGGTATGCTATTACGTTGTAATAACATATTGAATTTGAAAGCCCCAGCTGTCCAATAGTAATAAATGCTGCATGCCTGTGCTGACACTTCAATATATATTTAAAAGTCGCAAATATAAACACAACACGAAATAATTTGTTTACTTCAATTACTTTTGACAACCATGTCATAAGCATTCGATCAGTTTCGACAAAAGAATAAACTAATAATTAGTTATTACTTACAATTATTGTACTAATTCAATGTGTAATGGCAGGAAATCATTACATACTTAAGCCAGTGCAAATCGTTGACCAGTGCAACCGCCGTTAATTGAATATTTATACGTGTTAATGACAAACTCGTAGTGCGTGGAGGTAATCTTACCAAAATGTCGCGGCTGTTTACCGGACATGTGCACGCGCACCTTTAGCCCGCGGCGCGAACATTAAATTAGCCCCAAGTGTACGACGGACAATGAAGAAAAGTTATACGTTAAATTGGCCGCCAGTGTACGAAGGTTGAAGTGTAACTAATTGCGTCACTCTACAGTACACTTGATTGCAAAAAAAGTGAAATGCTATAAAAGTAACGGTATTTTGTCTTGATGGTTTATGAGTATAGGACATAATGGTGTTCACAAGTGAAGCTCCTACTAATTACGGCTGTTCGAGTTTTAATGCCATTCTGCTGAATATGGCTCAAGAGCCATCATTTAATGGTTGTGCTTGACAAACTAGAACGAATTTTAGTTGGGCTTTTTAATTTGCGCCATGTCTCTTAAATATCCAGGCAATTTTTTAAAGATATTAAATAGTACCAATTTCACCGTGACTCTGCAACTGTTAAGGGCTATATATGAATGAAGACGGATCAGTTTTGTACCTACTATATCTTCACAAGTGGAACATTCCGAACGTCCTCTTACTTATATGAATATCTTCTGTACCTAATAGCGACTAATGTTTTCTGTTTTGATGCTGTACAGATTTAATTTATTAATGTATCAATTTAAATCAGCAACTACACAATCTAACTACAAACATCAATCCATAGTTTAACATCGATTGATGTTTGATAAGGATAACTAAACAATTAGATACAAATATCTACTCAACAAGAAACCGAATGAACCCCATCATCACTTTATCATCATATCAGGAAATCTATCGTCCATGTTCCTCGCCCTCGATCAGCAGATGATATCGTTGCGTATAATATGCTAACTATCGCGATATTTTAACGTTCATGCGTGTGCGCTCATGCGTACGATTAGCACTTTTTGCTGTGACCACCGTTGCCGCTAATGGACGGTATAAAAAGGTTATCTATGCCCAATTTGGTTGTAAACTTTTATAGCGATGTAGCGACGCGTGATAGTAAAATGCAGTTAATTACTTTTAGAGTTACTACAGCTACTATCAAGTCATACCTAGTCTCCACCGAAAACCCTTGCAGCAAGGTTCGTGCTCTTGAATTCCCTACTGCAAGTCTAATCCTATCAAGCAACAGATGATGAATTTTGCACAAATCTTCAGGCCTGTTATTTGACACCAGTCTTGTCAAGTGACAGTTGTTCGTGTTACCCAGTAACTGGGTCATAGAGATCAGAGAGGCAGTCGCTTCATGTTAAATACTCTGCTGTTTCCGTGAGGGAAAGTCGACCCTAACATGGTTGGGGTAAAGGCAGACTGATTGCCTCAACCTAATACCACTAATGCGAAAGTGGGTTTGTTTGTTACGCTGTCACGCTTAAACTGAAAAACAGATTTTGACGAATCTTGGCACAGAGATTGATGGAACCCTGGAGACGGTTCCAAGCTACTTTGAACTCAAAGTTGCGGCCAAAAGTTACTTTAATGTATATATAGTTGAACGGTGCGGTTTTTTGTTTAAAAACAGAGAGCCACTCTATTAATTTTGAAGCATCGTCCGCATAAGCATCTCAGTCGCAATCTATCACAAAAACCTTAATTTGCCAAAATTTTGTTGAAAAACTAAAAATAATAAACATTCTGTAAGTTGTACATACAAACAGCCAAAGCCATGGAGGAGCGGTGTCTCCTAACACAGACGTCATTATGCTTAAAAGGAGGCTCCGATCATAAACTAATAGTAGGTAAACTAGTTGGTACTGAAATAAATGTTTTTGTATATTTTTTTTTGTTCTTTCAATGATGACGTTTTATCCCTAGCACCCAAAGACACGGTAAGAGAACGTTGACTGACTGCGGCTCATGGCTAGTATCTTTTTACTCCAACACTACGGGGCTTTGTTCCTATTACCAGATGCAATGAAGCGAGTAAGAACT
>NDFZ01002070.1:0-16257 GCA_002192655.3 Mamestra configurata | reverse complement strand
TAGTGTGTCACGTTCGTATCTTTGGTAAAGGCACTCGCTCACGCGTTTTAGCGTGATCCTCTTGGTTCATCAGCTAAAATATAGTAATAAAAAAAAAACGTTTATTTTATAAGTATCATATCTTAAAGTTATAGCTCGATACTAGATTGCGTTAAAAAAGAAACCGTGTATTTTACAATCAGATTTTTCTTATCCAGTGTCTAAAAATAAAACTACCATTGGCTGAAGAAACTTCATTCGAACAATCACACTAATTAATCATATTAATTGTTCGATAGTTTTTGTTCCAGAAACCATTTTTTTTTATATTGATAGTGTCGCCTTTGAAAGCGAGCGTGCTCCATTGTCGACGATGAAGCACGCTTCCCACAACTACATTATTTTGACAGCTCTATTTAAATGTTTGTTCTTTTTGTATCTACAAAAAAGAATAACCGCAGTCCAAGTTTAGTGCTGTCCTCAGCAGGATTAGCGGCTCACTCGATGAGACGTAAGATTAAAGGAATGCTTTGATAAGACCGCTAATAAATAAAAGACGGCCCCTCACAAGTTATGGAAGTCGATATGAAAGTCGTAAAGAATAACTCTGATCATTAATATTGTCGATTGATATAAACGACTGGTGTTTTTATTGCGTTTTATTAGAAAATTCCATCAATCAATTTCAATTTGTTCTTACATTTTTGATGATTAATGATTTGGTATGAAATTCCGTGTTCTGACTGTATCTTGACAGTTCTTGTCATTGAATCGATGTAGTGATTCTCGATATTGCGAGGTTTTTGTGGTTGAATTTTTGGTAATAATTACATGGTTTTTAATATAATTTATAGGCACCTGATTAACCACAATGTCATCCACGACGGAGCACTAGAAATAACCTGTTCACTGTTGACTTAAAGACTCCCTGGTTGTAGTTATCAGGAAACACAGACTCTGGCAGGGAATTCCACTCCTCAGCTGTACGCACAATGAAAGCATGTACCTATTCTCAAAAGGTTTTGTACGTATGGATGGTGCGTTATTGCGTATGAGTATATTATTGATAAGGGTAATTTTAAAGGCTACATCTTCGCACTGGCGACAAACCTTCATTAAAGGAAAAAATAATAATAATAATAATATTTAAAAAAAAAATCGCCAAATACAATGCAAGTCTGCAAATACCTTTACCAGTTACTGGGTCGATCTTTAAATAGTTCAAACAATTTGTGATATAAACTTTACCTTACCTAACGTACACGAGTCAAGTTTTGTTGTTGAGCTCATTAGTGACGAGTGTGACGACTGACGAGTACCTATCTAACTTGTTATGCTATGCTGCGGGCGAGGGAAAATAAAACATTCGTTCGTTCAACGATTTTAAACAATTTTCCAGCAGGTAGCAACATGACAGTAGGTAGCAATCATACAAGTCATCAATATGACTTGTATGATTGCTATCGTTGAGTGGTAGTGATATTATTCTCTTTATTTTTTGTGAAGGGGACCACTCGCAGTTCAGCACACAAAGGTTGGTTACTACTTAACCTCGTGGTGGCCTCAAATGAATTTAAGGCCCCCAGCCAGGGCTAAAAACTACTTACAAGCTAAATGACCGCTCATTAAGGGCACCCCCTGTGTGGTACAGACCTTGGCTTAGCGGCGTCATTTCGGGAGGGCAGCAAGGGGAACCGATGATTCGATTGTGTGAGAGATAATATGTCTAGAGAGGAGTCGACTATGGGGATGAAAATCAAGTAGAGGTGTATAGAGGTAAGAGGAAGACGTACTGTACCGACCTTGAATAAATTTGGTCAAGAGCAAGGGGTTGATGATGACCCATGAATCAACATTCAAAAATTTGGGAGCCTAACTATCTCCAAAGGCGTCTCGAAACACCCCGTGTTAGGCGATTATTTTTAGTTTAGGACCTAGATATTTGACCTACTATATGAGACATTGTATTAGGTATGACAGACATATGCAATTTTTTACTTTGTTAATTTGTAAACAAAAGTGGAGTGCGCCATTTTTATAAAAAGTATCTACTGGTATCACTATTTAAGCGATAATGCAGTCCAATGTTCACTGTCCATGTTTATTGTCATTTTATTCTTTTGTTGCATCTATTTCGATTTAATTGTACTCTGAGTCTAGGGTTGCCAACCGTACTCTAAAATAGAGTATTGTACTCTATTTTGCGTAGACGTACTCTATAATCTACAAAATGGAGTACGCTAAAATACTCTATTTATTTTAACTCTTTTAATTAAACTGAATCACTGAAGGAGGTCTTTTGGGTCATCATTGCAAATTGGTGATAAAAGAAATCCATGGCTTTATTGGAATTCTCTAATTATTTAAAAAACAACAACATTTTGGTTTCGCAAGAAGTACTCTTCTGAACTCTTCATTTATCCTTCCTAAAACCAGAAATACTCTATTTCTTCTAAAAGTTGGTAAGTCTGAATATTCAAGAAATAAATATCTTCTGTAGTGCGATTCTGTAAACATCTCACGGTGTGAACTTTGGTGGAGTAAGCTTGAAAAAAAAATTAAATCTGTTTCAAAGACTCAAGCATTTATTTAAATTAGACCATTTACAGGCACTTTTGAATTGCCATGAATGTCTGTTTTTATGCCAAATTTACCTTATTTCATGTTTCAGTTGAAATATAGCAGGGTAACTACTATAAAACATGAATTCATGATAGTTTTCAATAGCGCGTCTAACTCCCGCGGCGGGTCGTTGACCTCGGCATATGATACAATGCTGTCGCGGTTTAGTACCTAGATTACAGCTTCAATTATTTCAGACTATTTTTAATCATGGAAGAAGCTATTTACTTAACGCATTAATTCACTGGTGTTTCAAAATAGAATTGGATAGTCTTTATTTTGTAAATCATGTTGGTAACTAAGTTACTGAAAATATAATGTCACTACCTTATGTTCCACCTTTCCGACACAATTCTGAAATTCCACTAAATATACAAAAATATAAAAATTATACAAAAATATAAAAATTACACAAAAATTATCCAAAAATATAAATATATAAAAATATTATTTGATATTATTTTATCAACAAAAATCCAGGAATTAGAGCTCAATCAGCGGCGGCACCAAGGCACGTTTTCTGCAGAAATCTACTCTTAGAGAAAAAAATCAGCTGTTCCCTACATTGGAAGTATTGTAGAGTTATGCGAACAAAAATTTATAGCACACAAATTATTCTTAATTCTTTCGTTCATTAATCAACATGCGAAAACAGTATTAATATTCCAACAATAAAGTTTTACAGCCTACAGTGTTGTTGACTGCCAACCTCAGCCACGATTGTATTCTAGGCTCGGAGACATACATCTTTTGTATTCAATCATGTTCATAGTTGAAAAATTATGGATGATGAGCGTAAGTGGGTAGAAAAATGGGTCTTCTTGAAATCATTATATATACATATATGTTCCTGACTTCTTTTGACTTGAAAACTATTTTTTTTACTATTTTGTTTTGTTGCCCTGTAAACGTGCTGAGTGCCATGTGCTAGGTCCGAATGGTATAGTTATACTCTTTCGAACAAATTTCGCAACAAGGCATAGTCCATATTGAACCAAGTAATTTGCCTAGCTGTTCAATGAAATGCCGAGATGTCACTTAGGCCGTTGAATAGACGGCGCCTCAATGAAAAAGGCTAGGCAGCTAATTAAATGGCTGATTAAGCTAGTTGGCTGCGACATATACATAAACTTTCCTCGTTTATCGCTCTTTCTTTTAGTGAAAACTGAAATCCGTTGCGTGATGAAGAAGTAAGCGGAGAAACAGCGAAAGGCAGACTGACTTAATTTTATACTTTATTACAAAACTGTTCCATTTTTATAATTGCTAAAAATTGTTACCTTACTAGGTCAAATAATATTCGCATGACAGTTACCTAACCCTAAATTGCAATGAACGAGTTTTTAACGCTATGACCGCTTCAGGCACTAGTGTAACCCTTGTGAGCCTTGACCAGGCTTAAAGTTGGCCATTTGCACATTTGGGCCATAAGCAACCTAAAGGCAGGACCGTATTTTTATTGCAAACTTTTTATTACCTTAGTGTACTAATCACAGTTCTTTTGCAATAAGGATTTCGTAGAGAGACCAAGTTGGGATTTTTGTCATAGATACTTATCGTTAGAAGAGGATCAATCGAGTCTAGCATTTAATGAAGGTTTCATTCTATACAATTCATAATTAAAATCATCTAAACAACCCAACGTTACATCCGACGAAAATAATAGAAGAGAAGCAAAAAGTTCATTATTACGCTTCCTATCCCCCGGTATTTAGTTTTTGGATTAGAAATTATCAAATGATCCCGCTCTGAGCGGAGCGGCAGGGCGTTTCATACTCTTACTGACTAAAACCCACCCGTGTTCCTTTAAATGCCCTTTGCGTTCCAATGCCGCGGTAACTCTTTCGATCTATCCCGCAACTCCTATCTCCTGGCCTATGTTTATTATTAGCTAATATACGTTGATGAATCATTCATGATTGTAGCTCTTAGTTCTAAAGCATGGTAAGACTAGACAGGCCGTGGGCGCGGGCACAACCTTCCACAGATTATATCAAGCACTAGCTTCTGGCAGCGGTTTTGCCCGCGAAAGTCGGAAATTATCCCAAAGATACGTTGTATCGGGTTACAAATTGTACGTTGACCTTCTCCAAGGTCTAATCTATCTCTAAAACAACATTAATCGAAGTTGGTTTCACAATTTAGGTATGTAAGCGTAACAAGCTGACAGACTTATTTTCACATTTGTAATATTAGTACGGAAGAATTTATTTTCAATTTTCCATCGCAAAATGGCGGTTGTTGACTCTCTGAATTGTAGCGTTGGTTATTAATAACTGACTCGTTATAATAACAGCGAGTTTTGTG
This sequence comes from Mamestra configurata, assembly GCA_002192655.3. Lineage (NCBI taxonomy): Eukaryota > Metazoa > Arthropoda > Insecta > Lepidoptera > Noctuidae > Mamestra > Mamestra configurata. Next base: position 11,349 of record NDFZ01002070.1, on the reverse strand, counting down.
TACTCGGCTTGTTTATGTTGCTACGTTCATAATTATAAGGGATGTCGGAGCTTCGACTCCGGCTCCGATAAGTCGGAACTTCCGATTGATATTGCCCTTCCCGCTTCCGACTTCGGCACTTTTTTATTGGAGGTCGAAGCATAATTCGCTACTTTTGGAGTCAATTCATTTGATTTAGTTTGCTAACTGTTACTTAAAACGTGATAATTCTTTTTTCAACGCATTTAGTTTTACTATTTTTAATTGAAATGAAAGAGTCTGACTGAATAATGTTTGGAACTATTTTCAGGCATGCTCTTAATATATCTCTCTCTTCTCTTCTGCCACCACCTCCTTCTTTGGTTCCGACTCCGACAAAACAAATTTCTGAAGTCCGACTTTGACTTCGTTTCCGATAAAACCAACTACATAACATCACTAGTACGTATGAGGATATATATTGTGAATTGTAGACAGTTATGATTTTTGGACGTAGATATAGTACATAATGTTTGTTATGTACAGTCTGGTAAGTGATGACTTAATGTATATTTACATAAGCTTGAAGGCTTTATTGCTAAATATAAGCTTTTTGAAAGATTGTCTTTGTCTACACTTGGCAAAGGATTGGACAACCAAATGACCACTGGAAACGAGGACACCCTTGGCTCATCTAATTAAGGGAAACCAAGGTTACAACACAACATACATGAAAATTGTTATGAGCATATGACCGTAGATATAACGTTTTTTTTATATTATACTATGTCTACTCTCTACTGTGTCATAGAACGATTGAAATGACCGACGATGTTACATAAATTGAGTCATGGACTCTAAATTAACTCCTAACAGGATAATTTTCGTCACTCATTCACTTACTGTAGGCGTCGCACCAACCTAAGTAGGTACTCATTTATTTTCGCACAATTCAAATGTTCACGCAACGTGCGAAGTGTTAAGCAGCGAATTGTTGTTTTTATGCATAGCGTTGAAGTAGTTGGGTAGCGACTGAACAGCTTTTCAAGACAAAAGAACAACGAAAGAAAAAATGCTGCGAAAAATCTAGAAAAAGTAGTTTTTCGAAACTTGGACGTTTATTTAACGTCTTCCCCTGCCAAATACTTTGTTAGTTTACTACATGGTCGATGAATGGTGATGTGCTGATGAAGCGTTTTTCTAAATGACGGTGTTAAGATTCTCCGTCGGAGTATGACTCTCACACGATTTTTAACAGCTTTTTCGTTCGTTAGGAAAAACTTCTCACAAATATTAACCCACTAATACGCAGATTTATGATATATTCACAAATTCACAAAATGATATGCGTTTTTGGGACAGTCTCATTACGTATAATTTTATCATTAGCGATAAAGAGGTCTTACGCTTATCGTATATCCTCAATTCCGTTCGCGTTCATATTTAAAACAGATTTAAATTATTGACCTAGACAGCTAATCAGAAATCATAAATCTCTTGTTTTAACATGTCCAATATTATAAGCATTGATTAATCAAAAACAATTGAAATGATCATTCGACATGAGCCAAACATCATTAGGTACATTGTTTTTATATCTATTTTATAACTGTAAGATAAATCAGTACCTAATTGAAGTCGCATACCTGCGGTATCGGCCATAATTATATGTTCATAAGTCGGAAACAAATTTAATAAGCCATACATTCTAAGAATTTTGTGATTACTTACTTACATACTACTTTTGCTACGAGTGGATAACCTAACCTCTACAAAACAATGTTGTTGAAAATAAGGATCGATTAAAATAATAGTGTATACCTAGGCACTGTAAAGCAAGGTACTAACATGACTGCTACAAAATAAAACTGTTGATACCATATTATTCCCAATTCCATTCCAAATTCGAAATTTGAATAAAGTCGTTACGTACTAACTGGCTGGCTATAAACATTGCGCTGGCACATTTGCATGACAACGGTCGTCGGATCGGCGAGCCCATTCAACTGTGTCTTTTCGTTCAAATTGAAATTCGGCCTTCGTCCTTAGCCCTCACAAACAAGACTGCGGCCATTTTTAGCCTCCGGTCGCGGGCAGCGTGACATCATCGGAATCGATGTCAGAAATGCAGTTATTTACGTTGAAATGACAACGGATTATTGTGTGGTATCGCTTCTTATTTTTATTTGTGTGTAAGTGGATGATACGCAAATAATACCTACTTTATGAGTTAGCAAGTTTATTAAAAGAAGTGCATTAGCGGTGATAGCACCACCGGTGATAGTGGGCCAATCATAATTATAAATACATTTTTCATGCCACATTCGCGTTGATAAAAACACCTCAAATTTCCTTACATTTTGGCAGATTGCGACTGAGATGCGAATGTGAACGATGCTTATAAATTAGTAGGATTGGCCCTCAGTTCGGCTACTAATTTTGCCGACTCGTTTCTCTTTTCGCCACTAGCCTAAACTATGAGTATGATCATAATAGCTCGCCCACACTAAAGAAAAAGAAAAAGCGTTTCAGTGACAGATAAGNTGAACGATGCTTATAAATTAGTAGGATTGGCCCTCAGTTCGGCTACTAATTTTGCCGACTCGTTTTTCTTTTCGCCACTAGCCTAAACTATGAGTATGATCATAATAGCTCGCCCACACTAAAGAAAAAGCGTTTCAGTGACAGATAAATCGACCCCTTATCTGCTCTATCAATCTTACTTTCCTTGGTCTTATACAACCCATGTTTTTTTTCAGATCCTCCAAGATCTGTGTTAAAATAAAACACGATAAAAAACATTTACAAATATTTACAAATACTGTTAAAGTTTTCTGCCTCACCGACTGCAGACTTCTTTTGTGGATTAAAGTTTGATCGAGCTTGTAATCCGCAGGATTTCTCTGTGTTACGCGGACAAGGTAAAATTGTCTGAAGATTTTCTTCTTTTGAACTTTTTACTGAAACTTCTTTGTCAACTGTTGCTGTGAGAATTTGTTTAATACAATTTTTTTAACGATAAATTTTGTGATTAATTAATCATTTCTGCTCCAGTTTTCGGCTCAATCGCCATTTAGCTCAATTATCAAACCGTATCATTATAATTAGTGTTGCTAACTCGAACTTACTCGGATAAACTCTCGGTATTCGGCCGCTTACGAATTGTTAAACTCTCGGCTATCGGTAAATCAGTTCTGTCGCCGTCGATAAGCCGGCTACAAAGGTTGTCTTGATAAAATAGGTATTTGTCGTTTGCCGATCCCCTATGACCTTTCGTTATCTGTATCTATTGCCGGCACGAATTTGCATGTGAACAGTCACCGGATTGGATAGAACGGCACGCTTTCGATGTACAGGCGTGACCGACAGCCATGCCCAATATCTTCTATTGAATATGCAATTTCGCTTTTTGTTACAAAGTATACGTTTGAAAGTATGTCGGAGAAGTCTCCGGGAATTTTAATATCATTTAGCAAATGGCCTGTTTCCTCCGTCAGTGTCGTGGTTTACGTTTTTTGCTGGTAATTCACTGAGGTTCTTAAACATTCGAACAGCATCGTAATTGTAGTACTTACAGTATTAAAACATTTCTGGAATAGTCGCCGCCATTTTCTTCTTTACGCAGGTGAGAATTAAGCTCGTTTCCGCCGTGACAAAGGCTTCGTGGAACTACAAACTACCGCTTTGTTTCCTGCCCCTAATTCTATAGTCGTAATGAGCATTCGTGTTCGCGTCCGCTCTCTGTAATTTGCTAATTATGCTGTCGCTTGCAAAATTGCCCTTTAGCGTCCTACTTTCACTGCTGTTGAGAGTTAAAGCTATCGCACAAAACCGATGTTCCACGAAAGGTCTATCGTCCTTTAATATCTGTCCACATTGATAATCGTGCAGTCCTAGAGACTTACTAACGAGCAAAATAACGGTATTACGGTTGTACGTAAATCTAGCTATTGGCTGGCCTTCAGACGATACCATCTGTACCAATTGTGGAGCTCTCCATTCCCACGTACCTTCGGCTTGAACATCTGGTCTTATTATGCCCACGTTTCTAGCAAGTTTAATGCAATCTTGCAGTGAAATATGCAAGGAGCTTCGCAATTCGACGTCTCAAAGTGGAAAAGTAAAAGATGCTTTTCGTAGATGAATTTTTCAACGCCTGTATTTCGGGTGCATATTGAAATGGCTTGGCATCTGCACATTGCAGGCGCCAAAGCGAGCACTTTTGACGAAGCCGAAGTGTGCATACTTTTCAAATAAAATTTGTTTTACGTTTGGTGCCCGGGATCCCTTACATTATAAACATGCTTTGAGGTTAGAATTGTTTTTTTATTGAAAGGTGGCAATTCCAATTACCGTTAAACGTGGACTGGTCGGTAAACAGGACGGTAAGTTCAACCTTTTTAGATAGCATGTCTGATTACTTGACATGGGTGTACAGGGGTCCCAGGCGATTGGGTTTGTTTTGCTCAATAAATTGATTGTGATTCGGGAGTTCTGTTTGTAGGTATAATGATATTTGAAAAAGGTTATCGTATTGATTCTGGCTCGTTGATTGTATCGCTATAAGTGAGCTCTCGCTTCAGATATCGTCGAAGAAATCAATCAGGGACCAGGGTTAACAACTTAACGTTAGTGAAATAACAGTTTTAAATTCATGCAGTATAATTCAAAACCAGAAAAAATATATTGAGTTTTTTATCGTACTCTATTGCTTTTGTAGATTACAAAGTACGCCTGAGCAAAATAGAGTACAATACTCTATATTAGAGTACGATTGGCAACCGTAACGACCATTCAATAGGTGTGCGTAGAATAAAACTGCCAATAATGACGATGGAATCAAGCCCGCAGTTTACTAACAAGAAGTTAAGAAACACGAAAAAGATTGTCCTTTTTTGTTCTTTGGTGGAAGAAACATTGGTTGGTACAAACCAATAATGTCTCCAATGATTTCTTCCACCAAAGAGAACAAAGTTGTAGACTACGCAGTGTAATGACAGATAATGGTTGGCTACCCAAGATAGTGTTAGTCCAGTCTGCATTGAAAAACGTTATAGTTTTTAGCTTTTAACTTTCCAGAATATCAAACTATAAAGCAATAATGAGTTGTCTTAATTAGTTGTTAGTTAAAAATGTGTTCAATATTTTTAGGAGTTATAAGGGAACAGATGAACATACGCACATACATATGTGAATATGTACATGATAATACTACTATAATCATAATCCTCCATAGTCGGGTATAAACAAAGTTCTGGATTATTGAAGGTAGATCTCATGCTTGAGTTGCCAACCAATGATTAAGCTACTATTCAGAAACAAGATCGGTTTTTAGAGAAACTGGGTCTAAATTGATTGAGGCCTTAGTGCTTTGAGTGCACGTTCTATAAACCACCTAAGGCTACATGTTATAGCCCCGCATTACGAACTAACAAAACCTGTTCCTAACGGTCATAATGAGTCTCAACTCTCAAGCAAACAAAAGATCCCCACTGTCCATAAAACTACAAACGAGAAACAGCAGGTACTGCTAACAAATCCTGCTATTACGTATGTAAATCTGATTCTCCCGTATTTTTACTGACTTCGAACAAAATTGCAGAACACGTCCACCGGCAATTTCGATGCTACGGTCTGCCAAGTGTTGGTTAGGTCAGCGCAAACCGAAGCTGTAGACGGGATGAGGTGCTTTCACACGCCGGGACGTGTAAAAGTCTGAAAAGGAAATTCTTGAAGAAATTGCAGTCCTGCAGTTGTTGAGATCGGGTAATAAATCGTAGCTGTGTTTGATGAAAGAACGGAAGCTACTGGAAACTATAATTTATACGTCAGAGAGCCACTGGGACTCATTCTGGCACGGGAAACTAAGGCTCTGATCTGCTGTGTGAAACGTGGCCTTTGATAATCATTGAATTTTATGATTAGACTAGAACAAGGACAGAAATGATTCGAGATTCGATAAAATATACTTTATTGTACACCAAAGATAGTTTCAACTCATTTCTTTTTGTTGATTTTCAGTCACAGCTTCAGTATAATAAAAGTAGAATATTAGAATTTTCCATCAATTGATGACTTTGTAAACATTAAACCATCAATTTTCTGCCTCTTCAAAATCAGTACCTACCCGGCAACAAACACATTCGACCTAATGCTACACTTGCGATCTGAAGCACCTTTACCCAGGTCGTTGAATCACGCCTTAGATCAGGCACGTGCCGGCCAAATAGAGAGAAATGGTCTGTTCCTGGCTTTATTAATCATTGTTTTGTTATGTTGGTGGTTATGTGTTATCATTGGCGTCGCGTCGCCATAACAGCCATCACGTGCGCCGGACGTACGCATTGCAGGTAGGGTTGGCATCTCCTAAGGTCTACCACCCAGGACAACAAGCTTGAAAACCCTCGATTTTGGAGCTTAAAAGCCTGACATTTTTTTACACTTAGCTAAAAATAAAAAAAATAACATTTAATTGGGTTCTTTATTTCACACTATTATGTCTCTTGAGTACCATTTGATTATTGTCTTAAAACAAAAGTTAGTCTTCTGTAAATAACAAAATAAAAATTTAAAATCCGGACTGTACACGATACTCCCACGGACTGGACGCTCCTTCGATGCCTTCCAAATTAGGAAAAATACGAGGAAACCCAGACGGATGGCAACCCTAGTTAAAGGAAGTATGGTAACCCCAGCTATAGGAAGTATGGTTAGATGCTCTAATTAAAGGACTTGTTATTATTTGTGTCTATTTGTAGCGACGCTAATTATTCCTTTGTAGGTAGTATGTAGATGTTGTTTATGTGCGAAGCCTGTAATTACCTAATCCAGTGGGGAATTAATGTGTTTCTAGGCTAATATTACGAAATTATCACGTACATGTTGTGTTTCCATGCTTGCTTTTACTAATTAAACTAAAATAGATGTTCTGGTGTAATGAGGGCTAAAATTCTGATGAAGAAAATTAAACAAGAAAGTTCCTTGACCTCATTGAAGAAAATAACCACGTAAGCCAAACACCGTTCGCTCCCAAGTCTGAGATGTTAGTACTCGTCTAAAATGGAGTTCACTAAACCTATTACAGACTTTTGTCTTACTTTTTGGCCGTTGTGAACACGGGCACGGGCCAGGCACGGTTGGTATTCGATCTATCTAGACGCCCGCTTCCCCGAGTCATCCAGGAAATGAATTTAAGAAGGAACTCAAACGATTCTCTACTTCAAATCGAGTTGAGGGTACGAACAAAACGTCTCAAGCATTCTAGGAAAAGCTTTTTGCTTTAGTATCAATCTTGAAAGGAGTTCCAAGTTTAAAACTTTAACCATAGACAACTTGGTCTGATTTGACGTCACTGAAATGACTAAGAAATATTTCGTCCACTTACTACATCAAAAACCATATAAAAGGCTGTGAAAATAATAAAATATGGGTGCCTATTTACAAACTGAGCAATCAGATCCCTGGAGAAAGTTTTCTTTTCATAGTGAATTACTTCCAGCGTTCTCTCGTCTATGGTTCGCTCAGGTAAGTTAAGCGCGGTCTCCACTGTAGTAATTACTGCAAATTGCTACCATTGTGCGCCGGCAGTCCTCCGATTATGCCGCGTTGGGACTCCTCTGAGTTCTAATGAAATCTCTGCTTGATTTCTTTATTTGTTTTCGGAATGGTATCACATTTTAAATGAGTTTTGTCTCCCGTTTCGCACGCTGTTACGGACGTTCAATTGACTTCCTGTGTTTTAGGTCCCGGTATGGCGTTTTTGTTTAGTTTCTTAGTGAGGTGATCTGAAAAATATAAGTTAAAGTAGGTATGTTTCCATTGAAAATTTTGAATGAAGCAAATGCTGCAAACGAGCGTGCCTTCCGCTGTTCGGTGCAATTTATCAATCAATCATTTGTTATGGATCCAAAACAATACACCACATCTAAAAAATTAACAGCCCTTATCATCAGATCATAATTCATATACTGCAAAAGATATAACAAACAAATTGAACGAAACACTCGATGAAAGCAACCAATTAGTTCCAACAATAGCACTTGGACTCAGCGTAAATTAACACAGCACAATACCAACTGTTGGCCGAGTGTACGGCCAACTTTTCAAAGGCCATCCACGTGGGTTGTGAATGAAAAATGTTTCAACCAATGTTTGTTCAGCGCTGTTCGATTAATAGTAGCTCGATAGCAAAATGAGGGTGGTTTGCAATGCATGCATGGAAGGCGTGAAGTTGGTTTGAAAAAGGAATATTTTTTGTTTTTCGGACGCCATGTTTTTGTTTGATGAATTGGCAATTTCGCGGTGGCCAGTTTTATTTCGACAGCATGTTTAGCTTTATAAATATGGGGATAGAGCTTTTGAGCTTTTTGTTTTCAAGTAGACTCTATAGTCTTTGCTATAGATACGTATAACTTCAATCGTTTTAAAGTTATTGTTTACCAGTCTCCTATTAAGTTGGTCCAATTTATGATAATTCTGACAATGTTTCCAATTTATAGCCGCTTTTATTGTTGTCAATCCACCAGACCCTTATCAAATCAAATCAATTGGTTACTTCCTGTCGAAGCTTGACCATAAACTTAATACTTACAACTTTTGTTTAATAGAGGACGAACATAGGGGAGGCATTCTCTGGAAAATATGTGAGATTTATATCAACGTCAGCTGTTGTTCTGTGTGAGTCATATTTCTTGGTCACATACAAGTTTGTCATTATTATAATACAAGCTTTTGCTAGTTACTTCGTCAGGTCAGCTGTCGGCCGTGATGCGTTTAACAAACATACTGACTGTATCCTACTGATTTGAAAAAGTAGTAATAAGTAGGCTAAGATAATATAAAATTTCCTGTTAAAAACAAACTAGCACTACGATGACATATTACATAAATCCAGTCCNAAGTTATTGTTTACCAGTCTCCTATTAAGTTGGTCCAATTTATGATAATTCTGACAATGTTTCCAATTTATAGCCGCTTTTATTGTTGTCAATCCACCAGACCCTTATCAAATCAAATCAATTGGTTACTTCCTGTCGAAGCTTGACCATAAACTTAATACTTACAACTTTTGTTTAATAGAGGACGAACATAGGGGAGGCATTCTCTGGAAAATATCTGAGATTTATATCAACGTCAGCTGTTGTTCTGTGTGAGTCATATTTCTTGGTCACATACAAGTTTGTCATTATTATAATACAAGCTTTTGCTAGTTACTTCGTCAGATCAGCTGTCGGCCGTGATGCGTTTGACAAACATACTGACTGTATCCTACTGATTTGAAAAAGTAGTAGTAAGTAGGCTAAGATAATATAAAATTTCCTGTTAAAAACAAACTAGCACTACGATGACATATTACATAAATCCAGTCCTCACAAATGCCAACGAGTATAACATGATAGCTGGCGGGCCAAGCTTCATAAATTCGCCAGAACTCTGTGTATGTAGCATGCAGTCTTCTACCGGATTAAGCCCATATTTTTCGTAGCAAACGTGCCGTATCGCAGACTATATTCCAGCCCGCTTTTCACTTCTTTTCGCTTTTCCATATATGCCACATATTTTGTGTCTACTTCAGGTTTAAGGAAGTCGCTGTTACATTTACTGATTGCTCCTCCACTTTTGGAATGCAGGTTGCATTTCATAACATCGTCTGTCGTAGACTATATGGACTCCAATAAAGTTATGTTAGCATTAAATTGTTAATTTTCATGTCTTCAAGTTTGGTAGCAGCTGTCTAAAGAGTATTTGTAGCAGCTGTGCTTGCATGCAGTTGAGTTTATTGAGTCTTTGAAAGTGCAGACGCACCCGGCTTTATGCTAGTAATAACTTTATATAAGTAGTGGAGGTGTAGATAGTCATAATTTGCTTATCGTTGATCTTTTGATCAGCTGGCATCTAATCGGTGAACGGTAGGTCCCTGACAGATTCGTCAAGTCTGTGGTCAGTAAATTTGACTCTGATAAGATGATTTGAGATTTGAAAAATAAACATGGCTTTCAATCCTTCAGTAAATTGCACATCATGATCTTCCGGACCTTGCCTCACGTTCTTTTGGATTGGCGCAACATTTCTTTTTCCATTCGTTGCTCAATATCAACCGTCGCGCTATCACTGAGTTTTTGCAACCAGAAGGCTCATTCTCGTACTTGAAAAAACATACAACCGAATTGAGAACCTTTTGTTGAAGTCGGTTAAAATTCATGTCAGTAGCAGCAGTCAATGTCGAAAACTCGTCAAAGTGTACGGAAATAAGAAGTGTTTACGAAAGTTTGCGACTGCGATGCCAATGTGAATGCCGAGAAATAGCATCACGACTAATGGCACTACGCCTACTTGATATTGATATACATTTTAGACCTAAACTAGTGTTGTTTTAATAGATGTTACTATCGCTAGAATCCTCTCGCTTAATAACCACTAGTTGTTATGACGTGCCACCACAAATATGGAAGCAATTGTGGCTCTAATCGCCTCGGGCGCCGCCGCGGTGTTGGGAGAATATCCTGACATATTAAATTTTCGTGATCATATTGCGTTTTATTTACTTCGCTACACGTTTTCTCGTAAAGCTTTCAACGTTTACAAATATAGCTGAATTAAATGTGCCAAAGAATGTTACGAGCTGGATGCATTGTGCCTGCCTAACTTTTTAGTTAAGCGTTTGAACATTTTTATTATTGACTGGCTCGCGTTTGAACACAATCTCACCTAATGGAAAGCAATGATGTGGTCGACAATGGAGCACGTTTGCCTTGAAGTAACCTATTTGCTCGACTTGTCTCCCTGGTTGTAGATATGTAAACACGGACTCTGGCAGCGAACCTGCTTCTGTTTAATAAAATTATATAATATAAACTAGCTTTTGCTTGTGACCTTGACTGCGTACAGATCGAGAAGTTAAAAATTATAGGCATAAAAATCTCCCATGTTATACTCCAGTTCGTCATGGTCTACCTCGTGTCAAGTTTCATTCAAATCCTTTGAGGCGTGATTGAGTAACACACTAAACATATATGTACATAAAGTTTTTCATATTGGTAATACGTTACCCATTGCCATCATCTTCTATAAAACCGAATTCCTAAATCATTACCTCACCAAGATCGTCCATTATTCCACCTCCCGCTATTAACCATAACGTAACATTTATATAACTTTGCCGAGATGAGGAAAGGTGTCCGATGTTATTGTTATTCGTTTTTCTTCCGCTCCATCGTAACTGCTATTTATTGGGTCAGTTCTCCCCGGACCTCAGCGTTTAGCCAAGGAGGAACTTTTAAATAATAAGTTATTGGAGGAATGTATTACTTTGGGAACGCCTTTGGTTATGTTTTGGTGTTAGCAGTTCTGTTTCTGTTGAATATGTTTCGGAAATCATCGGCAGTCGGGGTT